>VJMH01001184.1:0-22641 GCA_009835185.1 Aphanomyces stellatus
TTTATATGAGATTTACTATACTTCAATGAAACACTTAGTTGTAGATAAGAGGTTCTAACATGTATTCATTCCACAATTTCCTCTGCAGTGTTACACAGGCGGTACATCGTCGGGCTACAAAAGTTGAACAAGAAGAACAACGTCGACGAAGAAAAGAAACTCACCCGCTTTCCGTCCACGAGCTTTCGACTTTGATCAACGGCTTGTCCGGACTGCACCCCTTTGTCGGCGCACTTCTTCTGCTGCTGCTCTCCGCCGCTTTTCTTGGTTGCTTTCGAATCAGCGAGGTGTCGAACCTTCGTTGCAACGACGTCCAACCTGTGTCGGATGATTCGGGCCGGTACCTGTCCGTGCGTCTACGATGACACAAGAAGGCAAATGTCGAAGAAGACTGTCAAATATATCACCTCGTCGACGAGACGTCGTACCCGGGCTTGCGTGTGTGCACATTTCACGACGAATATCTCGCCGTCTTGCGCTCGTCTGGTGTGAACCAGTCGACCAGTGCGTTCGTGTTCCCCAACTTCACGTTCCAGCAAGGTGGTGTTCCCCGTGTGGACTGGCATCGGGCTCTGGACCAATCCACACTACGAAAGCTTTTGGGTGAGGTTTTCGAGATGACAACAAACCTTCCGATTGGCATATCCCTGCTCAGTCTACGTCGGGGTGGCGCGTTTTACCGCGTGTTTGAGTCGAACGAGCGACGCTTCAACTTTCGGGAGTTGATGGCCTGGTGCAGGTGGGCTGACGCCAAGACGTGTTGCGAGTACCTGGTGGCACAAAGCATGAGCAACGAAATCGATCCAAGAAACCTACTAAATTTTGAATGTGTACTTTTTGAAGCTGTTTTGTGGGCTAAATATCGCGAATTGGACCAATCTAATTGTCGGAACGGAGTGTGTGTGGCGTGATCTACCATTTGGTCTATCTTTGGTGCTCCGGGTTGCTGTGGGGAATGTTTTGTGCTTGGACTGGGCTGCCGGTTGAGTTTGTACCTTTTCGAGTTTCTGTACAAGTGTAACTTGACAACGGATTGACCAATCATATCGTTGTCGGATGAAAGTGTCGGTTTTTCAAAGTTATCCATACATAATAGGGGTAATCTGATCGTACAAGTCAACGAGGGAGACAGCGAGCACGAGACGAGGTTGAGACGCCAGGGATGTCGTCCTTCTTCAAGAACGAAGAGAAGAAGATTCACAAATCAGCGGAAGAAGGTGATCTTGCGACAGTGAAGCGACTTGTGAAGAAATTTGACACGTTGGTGGACTTCAAGGATAAGGTGAGAGGATGGACATGGACATAGACTCACAAGGAATGGACCAGAATGGATGCACGCCACTTTATTGTGCCTCCAAGAACGGGCACTTGGACGTGGTCCAGTTCCTCGTCGCGAAATGGGCATATCAACCAAGCCGACTGTGTAAAGTGTTCCTTCCCATTGTCTATTTTTGAAGCCTGAAAACAGGATGGATACACCCCACTCTATTGTGCCTCCCAGGAAGGACACTTGGCCGTGGTTGAGTTTCTCGTCGCGCGTGGGGCTAACATCAACCAAGCGAACAGGGTAAAGTGTTCCTTTCCATCGTCTCTTTTTTAGCCAGAAAACATGAGCAGGATGGAGAAACACCACTTTATTGTGCGTTCGAGAAAGGGCACTTGGCTGTGATCAAGCATCTCGTCGCGAAAGGGGCCAGCATTGACGAAGCAAATATTGTAAAATTTACCTTCCCATCGTCTCTCTATCTGAAACATGGTTAGTATAGAGACACACCACTTCATTGTGCCTCCCGTAAAGGACGCTTGACCGATGTCCTGTTTCTCGTCGCGAGTGGGGTCAGCATCGACCCAGCCGACACAGTATTAAAATACGACTGCCCGTCATTTGATTGGTTTCTCTGTAGCATGGAGAAACACCGTTGATAGTTGCTGCTAAAAACGGATATTTGGATGTTGTTCGTGTGTTGGTGGACGCTGGCGCCAGTTTGGTACTTTCCAACAAGGTAAGCAACAACGTCCCATCGCCGTATGTTGAGTACTATAAAAAATCTACAGGCCGGAAAAACACCTCTGGACACTGCAAACGAAAAACATTTGGAGATTGCGCTGTATTTCGACGAGGTAGATGATTCCAAGATTGTCTTCTCTATCTGAGTACACTTGGATAGACCAATTCTAAACTCCGTGCGTTGGTCGTGCCTTTGTTGACTTCAAACAAGATTGACGTCGCCCTTTCTACTCTCAATCAATATGTCCCACCAACTGGCTGGCGAAATGCTGTGGATTTGGTATGGCGTGCAGTGGCCTACATGTGCGCTGGCGACAAAGAGTCAGCGAGAAAGGACGCAAGAGCTAGCATCCAACTGGGCTACTCAAAAGCATGCTCGGCAGTGGTCGATATTGTGGTGCACCACGGAATCTCTCGCTTGCCGAAATACGTGGGTGCTATATATCCTCAACCAAGAATTATTGTTTCTTTGTAGGACGGAAAGCTGCTCGTCGAATGCTATGCGCAATATTTAACGCGCGAAATGGCATTGGAATTACTTCTTGTGGATTTGCCCGTCGAAGTCCAAGGTGGCCAGTTGGTTCAACGTCAACACCATTCGTACTCGTGGACAACGTTCATGGATGCGTCTTATGGAGTTGATGTAAACATTCGTCTGAGATGCCTGGAGTCTATTATGAACGACACCAAGTTTACTATGTATACGCAAGAATTGCTCCGAGAACTGGTTTTTGCCAAAGATTTACATGGCCGCGAAGTCGTCCAAATCACCGACGAGAGCACACGCAATTATTCGAATGACCGGCTATACTATTGCGGGCGATATGAAATATTTGACGGCCCACCTGTGCACGTGAGCAGGACAGCGGTGGTTGTGGAGGCGTACGACCATGGTTTTTGCGCCCAAGTATTTGTAACGCATGCGCATTGTGAAGCTGGGGAATTAAATATTGCTAACTTTGTTTCTTGTCATGAAATGTTGGCCCCTTCAATTTCCAAAAACATTATAAATGCAGACATGTAAGACCTAGGTATTATACCCTGGCTTTGATGCTCATATTAAATTTGTAGTTGCAAGAGAATGAAAAGTTCAAGGCTGCCTTCAATTTGTGGGATAAAAATGGTGATGGTTTATTATCCAAGGACGAATTTCTTCGTTACTGTGCGCAACAATATGGGAAGGTCAAAGTCGTTCTAAAGTTTATGAAGAATGCTGACGAGTACCATCGTGAAATCGAAAATCGGAAAAATCTCGATGCTAAATTCGTAGTTTCGTTTTTGCCGTCCGCAGACGATGCAACGTTCAAAGGCGATTTAAAAAGTCTCAGAAATCTTGGTGGGTATTCGATGGTCAATTATCCCCATGTGGTGGCCATGCCCGCAGCAGATCGCAGTTTGGACGATATTTATCGGAAAGAACGTCCAAGTGAAACAGAACGTCGTAATTTATTACAACAAGTTGCTGAGGCACTCCAATATTTGCACAGCAACGAGCTCGTGCATGGTGACGTGAAGAAGTTGAATGTAGTTCGCGTAGAAAATCGGTTGAAATTAATCGACTTGGACGCTACAACGACAAAAGGGGAATACGTGGGCTGCAAATTTAGCTCGGGCAATCTTCCGCCACGTATGCTAGATTTTGCACTTATTCTGATTGAAGTCTTGTTTATGGTAGAGCTTTTTTACAAGTTGAAGTCGAAAGACGAACCGAAACTCTTCTGTGAGTATTGGAAAAATACCGAATCATCAAACCCTGAGTTATGGCAAAAAGTCAGACCAAGAAATGATTATGTCGTCAAGACATTTATCAATCCAGGCGATCAGCTCCCATACAAGCTTGTTGAGGCGGATCCATCTTTGGATGTGTGGGCTTTTGGGGTTCTCAAGTACGAAATGTACAGTGGCGAGGAGCTTGTGCCGACGGATAACAACCAGGATGTCTGCGACAGAAATTTGGAAGAGGCAGCTTCTTGGACCCAAGAAAACTTAAACAAAAGAATTCGAAGCAAAATATCCAATGCACTTGTGTGCAGTTTGCTCGAGAATTTATTGGTCGTTGAGCCGAAGAATCGAATGTCCATGTCTTCTGTTCTGGACCACGTCTATTTTAAAGACATGACCCATTTGTTCGGTCGCGATATGTTTTTCAAACTAGTTCAGGACCCCTCGACCTTGCTTGACTTGGGCAATTTTGATTTTGTTCAAATTGCTCGACATTCAACATCATCCGGTGCGTTATAGTATGTATGCTGATGACGTTCGAAAGCCATCCGTACTCTCGGAGCTCAATTCGAAACAGCCAACAACAGAAATAATCCAGGCTGCATTTGATGTTCGCGTGATTTATCAAAAGCTTATCAGTAATCCCGAAACGATGGCATTTGTGAGTGATGCGGATTTCAATCAAAAGTTAGAGGACATTTGTACGGATGTACAAAGCCTCCCAGAGCACATGAACCATCGATTCATGGGGAAGGCGCTCGTGGCACTCTTGTATAATCCGCCGGATGTTGCGATTAAGAATGTAGCTAAACTTGTAGCGTGTACCCGCGACACCAAGCACCGGTGGCCACTTTTCGGCAAATTTGAATTGACTACGGATATTCTTGCAATGCCAAACGACCAACAATGCATCGTTCGCGTCACGCAAAATTTAAATCCTTCTGGAAAGTGGGTTGCCAAGTTGACAAACCAGAAAAATGAGATCGAGTTTATCAAGCATGTTCATTCATTGGGTGGAAAAATTACGGAGCACGTCGTGAAGTGTGAAACCTGGGGCGAGGTCCAGTTCAACGACTTCAAGTGTGATGTTGTGATTATGGAGGAAGGCAAGGAAGACTGCAGACATCGTATACCTCATATCAAGTCCCGTGTGTTCAATTTAATTGGGTGTTTGAACGACATAATCAACGCCATTGAAGCATGCCACAACATTGGATACATCCATGGCGATATTAAACTGGAGAATGTCGTCTTTTTCAGCGCATCTGAGAGGTACAAGTTGATCGACTTCGAGCAAACGACCGAGATCGGTACGGAAATGAAAAATAGTTGTACTGAGGAATACTGCCCACCAGAAATGGCCAAGTATTTCCTCGGACACGACGAGTCGCCTTTGCTTGCTCAAAAATCGTATGATGTTTGGTGCGCCGCTGTAATTGTGCTAAAATTGTTTACCGAAAACAACGATCTCCTGGAATTCCGTAATGCTGACGACGGAAGAGCAATTCTGGAAATCATTGCAAGGGATGGCTTTTCATTTCAAGAGAGTATCGCGTCGACTAAATTGAGCCAAGAGGAGAAGCATTTGCTGTCGAAGTGCCTATTTACTAACCCCTCGATGCGCGGCACATTGCACAGCCTCAAGAAAATTCTACAACTCCGAGCCAATGCAGAATTTTTGCTCCAACACATCCAGGACGAAACTATGGGCGACGCGATAATCGAAGAAGCGGGGGGAAATATTACCTAACAAGGACACCACAGGTTATAATGTATATTTGCATGGTAAGACGAAGAATGCCATGAAAGAAAAAAGTAACCTTTTATGTAGGTAAAAAAGAGTGCTAAACGGGGTAAGTCGTATCGAAGGAAGCCAATGCGGAAATTGAGTGTGTAGAGTAATAGATTGGTCCAATAATATACTACGTTGTATATGTCAGACGCAAAACTTTTTGCATTGAAATATATTAGATTTCTAATGAAGCAACTGCAGCGAGTGAACCAATTACTCGCTGTTCGAGCGAGCTGTAAACTCGCAAACATGAAGAGGTCGCGAAATAACTTGCTGCCTGTTTTGGAGATTCTGTGGCTTGATTTCTCTCGTGTCTCGTGTCAGTATAAATTCAGATCGCCGAGATCATCAGAATGTTGGGAGCTAGGTGGTCTTGTTCCCCACGGAGTTGTCGCTCATGAAGGCGCGTCAATGGATTTCTTGGCTCATTCATTCCACGCAAGAAGGAATCGACGCATGTGGGATCCTGCATAGAGGCCTGAATTACCACTGCCATCCATGGCTCTCCCATTGAATTGAGTACCAACTTTTTATTGAGTCACACCAACTGAATTTTGAGACTCCCTGTATGTTATCAGATATTGTCATGAAAATTTCACTTGACCGTTCAAATGATCAGCTGGCCTCGTCGTCTCAAACCGACCACAGTGAACTGCTGTTGCTTGTGCACATCCCCTTCAACGAGTCGACCAGCTCTACTCATTTTCATTTTCCTTTCGACCACCGCAACATGCCTTCCCACCCCCCCACCGCTGTGGTCTACTCCAAGTCGTTGTGCGTTCAAGGCATCCCAGCCACCCTCGACAGAGATGGCAATGTCGTGTGCTGGTCCGACGACGGCGAAGAATGCACCCCGAAATACTTATCCTGGCGAGACAAAGATCTATGCAACCAAGTGGCGGAGTACTTGAAGCCTACTTATACGTACAACGCATGCGGCTGCCCTCATTTTGAACAGCGTCGCACAACAGGGTACGAGCGCGAAGATTCGTGGTGCTCCCAAGCTGCCAACAAGTTGGGCGTCGTGCCCCAGAAAGCCTGCAATACGAAATGGACGTGTTCCCAGGTCGACGACGGACCGCTCATTTCCATACGCCTTGCTTTGGATGGAAATGTCGAGTGCTCGTCGAACGACGGAAGAGAATGTGCCACGGGGGAACAGCTTTGCAACAGCCTCCTGAACTCGTACAAGCAACCCGCGGCAACTGTCAAGTGCGGCTGTTCGCTGAAAGCGTCGACAGGCGTCACAGGCTACGACACGGATGGTCACTGGTGCAGCGACTCGATGGCAGTGTTGGGCGCAAACCCACCCGAGAAAGACTTTAGTTGCAACCAACCCGTCGTATTTGCTGCAGCGTTGGAAAATCCAGTACCCAACCAAGCCGTCACTTTCGCGGGACTTGCGTTTGTTGTTGCTGGTATGGCCTTGGTAGCCCTGTTCGTTTATCGCAATCGCCGAGCCCAGTCGACCAACGAAGAGCGTCAACAACTCGTTTTGTGATTCATCGACGACAATAACATTATGTATAAATCGCATCACTTTGTCATGCAATAATGAATTTTTTCTTGTTAAGAACTACTAACTTTTGAGACCGAGGACACCCTGCCGCAATGCCCTGGGTCAACCATGGAACAAGTGAACTTGAGTCACAAGCAAGATTTCATCGTCCTAACTGCCTTGTTATATGCTTTTAATGAGCCATCTGCCCTACGTCTTGTGTATATCCGGTATGTGTGAGCGTCAAAGTGTCCAAGCAGCAATTCACTGCTGTTGTTTGAGTGTCAAAGTATTCATCCAAACCCAAGCAAAATTGAGCTCTCACATGAGCATTCCCTCCACTTGCGGCTGGAAAAGCAACTTGAAGTAACTTTTCTTTTCACTCGATTTCATATTGAGTGAGTCATGAACATTTCGATCACCAGTCCATCCCCTGTCAAACCGACCACATTGGACTGCTATCGATTGAACAGTCCATCAGGTCTGTCCAATGTGTTATTCCGATTGATGAAATCATGGTGAGAATCTGTAATTTTTAATTTTGATGGGTTCTGAGAACATCACTTCACAGTGTCAAGCGACAGCGCCGAATCAACAAAACCAGGTTGATATAGTAGTATTCGTACAATTGACCGTGGGATATAAATTCTGTAGTGATGCTGTGGCGTATATTATTTTAAATATACGCCACAACATCACTACAGCTGTAGTAGATCACAGAATATAGTAGCCTGGAGAGTGCCAATTCTTTCTGTTCGTCGATTTGGTAAATGTAGTTATTTTGTTATTTTAGACATCAAAATACTGAAATTTTAATAATAAAGTAAATTGTATTACAAATATCAAGATAAAGTAATTAATTTGACTCGTCTATGTGTAGATATTTTGTTCATTTTGCCCATTGCTGGGAAGATATTCTGTGAATTGACCCCCAGATTAGTTATTCTGTGAGGAATATTATTCTGTGATCTACGGTACTAGTAGTAGTCACTACAGCTGTGGTGTATATATTTTTTTAAATATACGCCACAGCATCACTACAGAATTGTACCATGCCGCGATTCAAAGCTGGGAACCGTGAAGATGTGTTGACTGTCATCACATCATCATAAATATATAATATACGGTAAGATCAACGACGAGTTAACAATACGACATAATGCACTTCAAGGAACATGATTCATTGCCAGAACAGCTTGTTATTACAAAAAGACCAGCCCATGGTTGTTGTAAAGCCAAGTACAGTGTGGGGTGTTGGGGAGGCCAGCTCTCCTCGGATCAAGTCGCCAAAATTGTGCTGTTATTTGCATGCTGAAAATTTCATCTCATGTGAACAAAATATGTCACCAGATAGTTGTGATCTTGAATCTGTTTTGACGGGGTTTATCTCTCTATCTACGGTAATATTTCGAAGTAATTTATGCTGAAAAAGAGAAGCGCAACAGAGTTATTTTGAGCACAAAGATTCAAGTGAGATCTCCGAGAGCGCTGTCGTTTGTTGTGCTGTGTACTGCGGTGTTCTTTGAAATACTGTAGCAGCCAAAACAAGCAATTATTCATTGCACAATTCGACGCCACCTGCAACAATGGTCTTTGGTGCATTGGCCACTGCCGTTCTGCTTCTTAGCCATTTCGCAAGTGGGGATCCGTTGCATCCTACCTCAGCGTGGACTTGTGTGGATGGGTTCGCCTCCCCCATGAGCATTACTCGTGATGGCAATGTCCAATGTTGGTCCAATGACGGGAAGAACTGCATCACGGGCGTACCATGTTATACTTTATCGGAGTCCACGACCTGGATGCAGCCGTTAGACCCACTGGTATGCGGTTGCAAATCCTTAGCTGTATGGGGTTCCACTGGCTATTACGACGCGCAAGGTATATACGCGCCAAACAATTGGTGCAACGTGGCCAAGGTAGCTTTGGGGGCGAGCCCGATTGACCCACTCTGCAAAGATTCAAGTCCTGTCCTTACCCCTTTGCCAACTCCAGTCCCAACCCCGGTCCCAACTCCTGCTCCTGCCCCCCTTTCCCCTTGGACTTGTTTTAAAGAATGGTCAGCCCCCATGAGCATTGCCAGTGACGGCAACATCCAATGCTGGTCCAATGACGGGAAGAACTGTGTCACGGGCGAAGACTGCGCAAAGTTGGTCGCGTCCAAGACTCAGCCGTCAAACCCACTGGTTTGTGGTTGCAAATCCTTGGCTGTGTGGGGCTCCACTGGCTATTACGACGCAAGCGGTGTCTATACTCCCAGCAATTGGTGTAACGCGGCCAAGCTAGCGTTGGGGGCGAACCCAATCGACCAACTCTGTAAGGCCACAACTCCTGTCCCTACGCAAGTTCCTGCTCCAGCACCTCTTTCCCCTTGGGTGTGTTATAAGGAGTGGTCAGCCCCCATGAGCATTGCTAGTGACGGCAATGTTCAATGCTGGTCCAATGACGGGAAGAACTGTGTCACGGGCGAAGACTGTGCAAAGTTGGTTGCGTCCAAGACCCAGCCGTCGAACCCAGTGGTTTGTGGTTGTAAATCCTTGGCTGTATTGGGTTCCACTGGCTATTTCGACGCGAATGGTGTCTACTCACCCAAAAATTGGTGCAACGTGGCCAGACAAAACTTGGGGGCGTACCCACTAAATCCCCTGTGCAAGGCTTCAACTCCTGCCCTTTCAAGAACTCCTATCCCTACCCCTTTGCCAACTCCAGTCCCAACTCCAGTCCCAACTCCTGCTCCTGCCCCCCTTTCCCCTTGGACCTGTTTCAGGCAGTGGTCAGCTCCCATGAGCATTGCCAGTGACGGCAACATCCAATGTTGGTCCAATGACGGGAAGAACTGTGTCACGGGCGAAGACTGCATGAAGTTGATTGCGTCTAATACCCAGCCGGCAAACCCACTGGTTTGTGGTTGCAAATCCTTGGCTGTATGGGGCTCCACTGGCTATTACGACGCAAACGGTGTCTATACCCCCAGCAATTGGTGCAATGTGGCCAAGGAAACCTTGGGCGCGAAACCACGTGACCCACTCTGCAAGGCTTCAACCCCTACCCCAACTCCAGTCCCTAACCAAGCCACTGTCCTGGCTCCCCTTTCCCCTTGGACGTGTTTCAAGGAGTGGTCAGCCCCCATGAGCATTGCTAGTGACGGAAACATCCAATGCTGGTCCAATGACGGGAAGAACTGTGTCACGGGCGAAGACTGCGCAAAGTTGGTCGCGTCCAAGACTCAGCCGTCAAACCCACTGGTTTGTGGTTGCAAATCCTTGGCTGTGTGGGGCTCCACTGGCTATTACGACGCAAACGGTGTCTATACTCCCAAAAATTGGTGCAACGTGGCCAAGGTAGCCCTAGGGGCGAGTCCCTCTGACCCACTCTGCAAGGCTCCCAAACCAGTCTTGCTAGAATCTGGGACTGAAATCGATCCTGCCCATCAAACCACATTGATCGCTGCCATCGCCTTCTTGGGTGGTTTTGCACTGGCTGTCGTGGTGGTTCACCGCCGCACCGTCGTTGCGACCAAAGAGGAACGTCAAGCCATGTTGTAAAGTCAATAAAAGCATTATACTTTTGAGCAACAACGTCATTTTACTTTGAGCCAATACTTGTTACCTTGTTGGTCAAATAGTCTCAATTTTTACGATTTTTCAAATGCTGAAACAGAACCCGATGAGGCCTAGGAGTCGACCAATTGATAGCATTGGAGCATGAAGAGGCGATACCCTTATGTGGATGCATATTCACAGCTGCTTGGTGAACCTTGAGTCATCCGGGCTCCAGCCGTGAATTTGTGGCCTTGGGATGAGTACAATTACTCGGAGAGGGTGGTGCTGTACCCATACTCCCCCCATGAGCAAAAAACGGTTGAGTACTGTACAGTAGCCGTGAAATCGACAATTTGGTGGCCCCCTGAGTCACCTCTTCAAACGACAGCGCCAAGATAGGTTGACATTTTGTAATAGTGTTCCCTTCAGTGCACCTGCCGTGCCACTTGCACGACTATCACCCATAGCTGACTTTCGTGGTTCATCAATTGAGAAGCTCACGGTGTCAAGCAACATTTTGATTTTATACTTTCGAACAGTACGGTCGGTGGTTGAACAGTGACGAGTGAATAATAAAACCAGAACACACCTGGAACAATAAAACCTAGAACACACCAAAGATCGTTGTTCTTGCAACATTTTGATCAGCCATCTGGATTGCCGTTGTCGTCGAGCAACGTACAGTGAAGCGGAGATGTTGAAATTCTGTGCTCCTTATAAATTTTCGACTGGACGGTTCAGCAACTGATTTAGTCGCGTGGTGTGGTCGGGTCAGGTGTACTTGGTCTGGGGGATGAACTCGAGAGCAGGCCTGGGGGTTAGGGGGGTTAGGGGGTTGCAACCCCAGCCTTGAGTCCCAAGTCAACCGCGAAAGTAGTTGAGGGCCGAGTGGTGTTTGTCCAAGCCAGCAAACGACCGACTTAGATCCACCGGCAATGGTAATTGTACCCCACGATTTTGGCGGGCGACGGTTTCGTTTCAAACAGCGTCGTGATAAATGTCGAGACCGTGTAGAATGAACGCCTTCAAGTCGTCGGCCACCTCTGCAGCCGCAGCGCCAAACTCCGAGCAATCAAACGATTTCAATAATATTATTTTCGACTTCTATCGTCGAAGGGTGCATTGGTACAACAGGTAGGCCCATTATATGTATATCGTCGCGCTCTTCCGCCGACGCCGCAGCGAGATGGAACGTCTTGCCGCCGCTGAGGACGACTCGAAAGTCGCTGGTGTCTTGTCGACGGCGCAGACGTAGCCGCGGTAGGACAGGACGCACCACGGCTGCTAGTTGTCGTACATGGTGCGCATGATGCCCTGGATGGCAAAGAACATGTTACCCTTGTCGCAGCGCAGACAGCCGCTGTGGTCGTCCGCGTCGGCGCTGATTGTGGACGCCGAGGTCGTGCACGCGTCGTCCGTGACGCTGTCGACTGTGCACACGTACGAGTCGCCGAACGGATCGGATTCCTTGCGGCGCTGGAGCGCGGCGGCGGCACGCGTCCACCCATCGCTTGCCGTTGGACGGCGTGTCGGAGCGAAAACGTGAATGACTTTCCCGCTCGAGCCAACCACTTTGAACCTGTGGCGCGCGCATTAGAGGGCTTGAGCTTGCAGCTCGCCCTCATGCATCGCTGGGCTTGTATAAGCCTGGCCAACACACATGTGGTGTGGGTAACAGTTGGGACGCCACGATGAGCATTTGACGCTTCGCGCCGCCTTCCTTTTGCCGGCGCACGTCGTACCTATGTCGAAACATATTGTAACAATTAAGTTTAAATTCATAACCGTACCACATCGTGCGATTGCGTTGCCGGCAAGAAGGCGACGCTTCACTTCGTTCGTCGTGCTAGGCTCGACGGGATTGATTCAGATAATTTTGCGCTGAAGCAAAACTAAAATGCATTACTGTCGCATCGAAAAGCGTTGCTTTGCCTGTCTAGCTCAAACGAGGTACCATTTTCGGCGCAATTTGAAGCCATTTGCGCCACACTTGGGGTCGAACATGCTGGAATTCGTCAGCCAAACATGCAATGAACCAGTAGGTTTCGAGCTTGCAGTCTGTTGGCTGGTATCCCTTGCGTTCGTAAAAATCCATACAATTCCATACGCGTATTCGTTTCGTGGATATCCATCCAAATAGGTCCCAGCGCTCCACCATGGCGTTTTCAGTGGCTTGAATTAAGGCACTGCCATTTCCCCGACCTTCATACTCATGGAAGACGGCCAAAGTACCAAAGTACCCGGCTCGCTGGCTCTATTCCTAGCCCGAGGTTGTGGATTCCCATTGAACGTACACGAATCCACAAAGCACGTTTGACGGCAGGCCCTCAGCGACAAGAAAGGTACCTCGGACGCGAGGTTTTAAAGCAAAAAAATACATTTTCGATTCAGAATGTAATCACCAACTCAATTGCGCCTACGTGGGACTATGTTCTACTTTGGTTTCACAAAGCTGAGAATTTCATCCAATTGCATTTTGAAGTTGGCTTCCATCGCCACCACTTTTGTCTCCAAAGCTCGAATTTGGCTCGTGGGCCTTCGACCAAGCTTTCGTGGACAGCTGCATACGTCGCAAGTATTGAGTCGAGCACATCTGAGTGCATTTCTCGCTCTTGCGTAGCAATCTCTCGGAGCGATGGCTCACTCGTGTCCTCCTTGACACTTGCGCGCAAGTTGGCTTGGACCGATTGGTGAATCGATGTTCTGCAAGCGTCGACCGCGTTTTGGAATGTTGTGCCACGGAAAATGCGAAAAAGCAACGCCGCGGCGGAATTCCTCACCACCGACGTCGGGCTCGCTAGCGTCTTGATTTTGAATCAGTCCAATTCCTTGTCGATCCGCGCGTGGATGGCGGCCAATTGCTTTCCAAATTGCATCGACGGTGATGGCGCGCGCAGTTTTGCCTTGTCAAAGATGGTTTGGACTTTGACGGACGTAGCCTCGAGTTCTCGCAAGCTCTCTTGACTGGGTATTCGAGTGATGAATTGCTGGATGCATACAATTGTGTGGCGCAAGGCGTCCACTTGCTTGGTCGTTGTGGCGCAGATATTGTCCAGCACAAGACGCCACGATTGGTCCGAGTCTTGCAAGGCTTGAATCACGACATTGTTTGTATCCAACACGTTCACTTTGGACTGCTTGGCGAGCAGGGTAATCACATCCAAATGACTTTGCTCGCACGCCATGAGAAATCCTGTCATGCCCACCTACAAAATATATCGGGAAACGATGTATGGTGAACACACCTTGTTCTTGGCATCAAAATAGCTCAAGTCATGCATCTGTACGAATATGTCGACGATGACTTGACACACATAATGAAAGGCAGTGTTTCCGTCCTATGAGATCGCCGTGACACATTGGTGTTTTCGTCGTCGTACCTTGTCTTTGGAATTGATGATCTCCATTATATTTGTACAGTTCACCATCATTTTTTCAACAACGTCGAGACTGCTGTGAATCACCGCCTGCATCAGCTCCGTTTTGCCATCCTAAGATAATTCGGGTTAATTTTTGGACTGATCACTGTGGCGGACCATAACCGTGGCGTTGACTATTGTTTGCTCGTCGTCGACCAACGTTTCTACAGTGCCTTTATGCACACTTTCGGAGAGGACGACGCCCTACCGACAGAATCAAAGTGAGCGAGAGGGAGGAAACTGGCACGGTACCTTGGTGCATGGCAACTGCTCTTTGTCCATCGTTTCTCAATCACCAAGAGGATTCAAAACTGAATGGCTCATCGCGAGTGGATTGTCATGGGAGATGACGCTGAATATCATTGTACTATTAAAATAGTACTAGTACTACGGTATTATTTTGAGCAGGATGTCGATAACATTCAACAGCACAAACTCGTACACTGTTCAGTTTGTTAGATCCCCCTTTCGACATCTACCGTTAAAAAACCGAAACAATTCTCCAGGGAAATCCAATTTTCACAGAGTTAGGACTACCTAATGAAGTATTGTGGTGTGAGGCTCAGATGCAGAATCTTAATGCACGTCTGGTTTGTCACAATGTATACTCTACTTGGTTAACACAGTGGTACAGCACAAAATACTCTGAGAGCCAAACATATCACTCGAGAATTTGATAGCTGCAGAGCAACCAAGCTCGAACCATTCTCCATGTCGACTGATGTCACTGTGTTCAAGACGTTTCAACTTGTTGGCTTTACCGTCTATGGCTTGTTCGAAGACCCAACCACCGCGACGTTACATCCAAAGGAGATTGAGTCTGGACTCCTCGCTCTGGTTGACAAATTGAGGAACGAAGACACTACCATCGCAAGAGTAGATCGCGTGACCACTTTTGTAAGTGACCACATGAAGAAGCAAGATGGCGAGTCCATGGAAGTGATGGCTTATTTTGGCTCCCAAGATCATGCACTTGACTGTTGCGTTGCGGGGGCCAACACCTCTTGTGTGGAAAATAGTTTGAAAATAGCATCATTGAAGTTGATTGTTTGTTGTCTACTGGAAGAAAGAAAGACCATAGTCTTATGACCGGTCTCGATACAGAATGACGATCGTCAATTCCATAACTCTCCACGACCGTGACGGTGCGAGTCGTAACAATACGCATTTGGAATCGTAACGAAACGGGCAATTAACAAATACAAACATCAATTGTACGGTCCTTCAGCTCGACCATATTGTTCTAGAATTGCACAACAATAGATTCATATTTGGCGGAAGCAATTCATTTTTTTAAGAAGGGGCAATTGGCACTATTTTTTCATTTGCACTGATGAATGGCATGCATATATACCGCCAAAACGATTTGCAAGTTAGCGTGCTGATAAACTGAAAAATCAAAATCGTTTATACTCCATGTGGTGTCGCTGAGGCTTGCGTATTTTATAGCACTGTTCTTGTAAATGCGCAAATTGACACAAACACTCTGAGTTCTAAATCTGAGTTCTAAACTCCAAACAGTTGTGCGCCCTCTTTCAAGAATTCCTATTCGAAGAAAGACTTCGTAGTGGTCGAATTCGCACTCAGCTGTCAATGTATGATCACACGAATATTCATGAAAGATCACTATCAATCAAGAGAACAAAGAACTAACTAATACGCAAGCCAGTCCACTACTTTTTGGTGTACCTATTATTGACAATCTAGCAATCTAATGTCAAACAAAATGTGAATGTGTTGCTACAGTCGGAATAAGATATTGAAAAGATTTGATGTCCCATATATTTGTTAGGCGTTCGACGGCGCAATTCGCTCTAAGTTTTCTTGGATTTTGTCGACGTTTGCTCGGTTGGAAGCGGAGTCCAAGGAAGTCCACACGACAATACCTCGGTCCGTCAACACTCGCTTCAAACCTCCAAAGGATTTATTGGGGTCATGCTTCAAAAACCACTGCGCCAACTCACGGAGCTCAGCTCCACGACCATCAATTACAATTTCCTTGTCGATGTTTTGAATCACAATTGGCACATTTGAATTGCTCTTTCTTGGCACTTTGCTTTCGTCATTGTTTGCACTGTTTTCGTCGTTAGTTTTATCTCTGAGGCTGCCATTCTTTTGTCCCGACTTGCTTGCATCTGCGCCCGTTTCGGTTTCCCCGTTTTCGTTTCCATTATGACGTTCATTTCGATGCACTTGTTTGCCATTTTCCTTGTCGTCTTTTTCTGGCTTGGTCTCATTCGCCCATGGTCCCAAGTGGTGCGCTTCCATGTATACACCAAGTTTTGTCATTCCTTCGACGCAAGCAACTCCTGTCTTAAGCAACTTTAGCCCCTTTTCAATCCACGGCAGCCCATTTTTCCAAAATACATCGTCTATTGTTGCAATTTCAATCGGATACACAGACCCAAGCCCGTCTGGGGCGACTATTTCGCCCGTGCCTTCGTCGATTAAATACAAATACATCGTCTCACCACTCTTGAGCTTGTCTACCAACGGTTGGATCATCGACCCAGCGGCCTCCACCCAATCCATTATTTTTGACTTGTCATTGGGCAGTTGTCCATAAACGTCTTTCCCAAGTGAAACAAATTCCATTAATTGTTGGCTCCAGCGATTCCCGGACTCAGCTTGATTCAACTTGAAGGGCAAGAGAGCAAACGACGTGGGGCACTGCACATCACTCGACTCAAGTATACCTTGCATCAAGGCGCCACTGGCGGCATTCAGTTGGACTTCAACTTCAACTGACTGGGTGTGTAATTCGGTCGTTGTATTGACGACTTTTGCCAAGTCGTTCACCAGGCTGGTCAAGGCATGTGAGTTTGCAGCAATTTCTTCCATCTTGCAAGCAATCTCACTGAAGTCGAGTTTTCCAGTAATGTAAGGATGGGCGAGGACATTATCAGCACTGAGTCGATCCTTCGGGTCAAAGACTAGTAATTTCTTGATCAATTCTTGGGCTAACTCATCCGGAATGTTGCCTTCAATCCGATGACAAAGTTTCTCGTCCGTCCACATGACCATTCTATCGGTTGCAATGTCTTGGTTGATGTCGGTTGGAATCAATTCTTCGCCACAGAGCATTTGATACATGAGGCACCCAAGCGACCACATGTCGATTGCTGGAGTCGCTGTAACAAGAGAATATGGCAAATCCCCATTGTGATGATGACGGTATGAGCGAACAACGTAATTGTTTCGAGGCTTGAGTTTGTTCCATCGCTTGGGGTCGTTGACATTTTTTTCTCCCCAGTAGGCTTTGTATATTTCCTCATCTTTATTATCCTTGAGCGCATAAAACATTTCTACAACATGCATTACGCCTTCTAGTGAAAAAAGAACTGTCCATTTATACCCGGGGGAAGAATGCCGGAGCTAAACTTAACACCCAAGTTGTCACCAATTTTTGTAGTGGCGTCAAAATCAATCAACTTGAGCTGATTGTGCACTCTCAAAATGTTCAATTTTTTCAAGTCGCCGTGCACAAGCCCTTTATCGTGTACACCTTTCAAGCTTAGTGCAATTTCATGCAGATAACCACGGATTCTTTCATTACTTGGCCGTTCCTTCTCAAAAATATCTTCCAAACTGCGGTCGGCAGCGGGCATGACCAACATGTACTGATACTCAGTCATTTTAATGTCACCATCATTGATTGGCTTCATGGAAGAGATTCGCTGGGAAAAAACAGATTCGTCGACTGTCGGAAGCAACTGCAGTGCAAAACTTGAGTCCAATTGCTTTCGGGAGTTCCTTTCTCTCTGATATTCGTCTAGCTTCCGCATGAATTTAATTCCAACTTTCAATTTGCGTCCGAAATATTGAGCGCTGTAGCGAATAAATTCGTCCTTGCACATGACACCGTTTTGGTCTTTGTCCCATTGCTTGAATTCCCGTCGCCACAATTCAGAATTTCTTGTTTTCTACATCGTGATGATGAGAATATGTCTTATTACATTTTAAACGTACCAATCTATTTGTAAAGTTGCGGTCTGTGGTCCATCGATCCAGCGCTTGATTACATTCGACAAAACCAGCTAGAGTCAATCCCCCAGTTTTGTTATCAGCATATTGATCAAATATTTGGTCCATAAGTCCATGGTCATGGGCATATACTACAACCGCCGTGGAACTCACGTGGACTGGAGGACCCTCAAACAATTCATAGCGCCCACAAAAGTAAAGGCGATCGTGAAAGTACGCACGCGTGGTTGCATCCGCAGTTTCAAGCACCCCTCGTCCATATTGATCTTTCATATGAGCTAATTCGTGACATACGGTGCTTGAATGCAATTGGAACATCTCGTGGTTCAAGATTGCTTCAATACAAGTCTGTCGAACCTCAGGAGGGACTTGGAGTTTGGCGTCCAGAAATGTCGTCCATGAAAATGAGTGGTCTTGTCGATGGACCAGATTTCCATCTATAACTTGTACGGGCAAGTCCAGAAGGAGCAATTTCATAGCCAGATCATGACATAACACTCTGGCCAAGGACAGAAGTACGAGCGAACCGTCCTATCAAGGTGGGTTAATAACGCGATTGTAATCATAAATGCGTACTTTGTTGTGAATGTTCTTTATTTCAGTATTTTTGCACAGTGTATAGCTCAAAAAAATTGCACAATCAATTCTATTTAGCCTATTTGAGACCACCAGAGCCTACAAATTATATTTACAAACGACGTTGACAATTCAATACAATTGAAATGGATCAAAATGTACCTTTTGAACAAGGTTGACGTCAATTGCCGCACAAGAAAGCAAAGCTTTCACGACGTCGACGTGGCCATTGTAAGATGCAACAAACATTGCCGAGCATCCGTCCTATGTTCAGTAACGAGTTCACGTCAGATATTGATTGTTTAAATAAACATTTCATAAATATTCTTGGGTTTCCACCCAAGAGAGGACAATGGAAAGTACGTTACGGTGCGAGTTGTAAGGTTGTTCAAATGGATTTAAATGTACCTGATTCACTAGGTTGACGTCAATTGCCGCACAAGAAAGCAAAGCTTTCACGACGTCGACGTGGCCACTTTGTGATGCAACAAAAATTGCCGAGCATCCGTCCTATGTTCAATAACGAGTTCACGTCAGATATTGATTGTTTAAATGAACATTTCATAAATATTCTTGGGTTTCCACCCCAGAGAGGACAATGGAAAGTACGTTACGGTGCAAGTCGTAAGGTTGTTCAAATGGATTGAAATGTACCTGATCCATTAGGTTGATGTCAATTGACGCACAAGAAAGCAAAGCTTTCACGACGTCGACGTGGCCATTTTGAGATGCAATATACATTGCCGAGCATCCGTCCTATATTCAGTAACGAGTTCACGTCAGATATTGATTGTGAAAAAAAAACATTTCATAAATATTCTTGGGTTTCCACCCCAGAGAGGACAACGGAAAGTACGTTAGGGTGCAATTTGTTAGGTTGTTCAAATGCATTGAAATGTACCTTTTCAACAAGATTGACGTCAATTGCCGCACAAGAAAGCAAAGCTTTCACGACGTCGACGTGGCCATTGTAAGATGCAATAAACATTGCCGACCATCCGTTCTATGTTCAGTAACGAGTTCACGTCAGATATTGATTGTCTAAATGAACATTTCATAAATATTCTTGGGTTTCCACCCCAGACAAGGCAATGGAAAGTACGTTACGGCAAGTTGTAAGGTTGTTCAAATGGATTGAAATGTACCTTTTGAACAAGGTTGACGTCAATTGCCGCACAAGAAAGCAAAGCTTTCACGACGTCGACGTGGCCATTGTAAGATGCAACATACATTGCCGAGCATCCGTCCTATGTTCAGTAACGAGTTCACGTCAGATATTGATTGTTTAAATGAACATTTCATAAATATTCTTGGGTTTCCACCCAAGAGAGGACAACGGAAAGTGCGTCACGGTGCAAGTTGTAAGGTTATTCAAATGGATTGAAATGTACCTGATCCACTAAGTTGACGTCAATTGCCGCACAAGAAAGCAAAGCTTTCACGACGTCGACGTGGCCACTTTGTGATGCAACATACATTGCCGAGCATCCGTTCTACGTTCAGTAAGAAGTTAACGTCAGATATTGATTGTCTAAATGAACATTTCATAAATATTCTTGGGTTTCCACCCCAGACAAGGCAAAAGAAAGTTGAATTGACTTCTCTATTTATTACCTTGTTGGTTTGATTCACGTTGATATTCGCATCCTTCAACAGAAACTCAACTGTCGCCATGCGATTGCACCGACTGGCCCATATTAACGCCGATCCAGTTCTCTAAATCAAAACTCGGAACCAACGTTCCACGGATAGAATACGCACCTCCTTCCGCAGCTCTTCCACAAACAGACTCCCCACGACGTTGATATCAACGTGACCCTCTTCCAAGATGCGTCGCACTCGGTCGACGTTGCCTGCTTTGGCTGCCTCCAAGAAGGTTGTCGTTTCGTCCGTTGGGTTCATGCTCTTGTTCTTCTCAAGTGACTTCGTCTCCGTTCTGTCAACTACCTTGACAAGCAAGTCGCACTTTCTTCTGCTCTCGGGCAAGTAAAAAGGCAACAGACTGCAGAGGGGCGAAAGTGCTGTATCCGGATAATATTTGACGTCTTATTTCTGACCAATGGGTGGCGTGGATAAAAATGACAGGGAAAATTTTCTTTGACACCCACTTGTGGGACACACCGATGGAATTTTCCCACTTTGCCCACAGGTACTCGCCTTCGTAAGAGAGATGTTGCAAACCAATCTGTGCTGCCGCCGTGCAGTCCAACCCCATAACAGCGGTGGTCGATTGGAGGGAATTTCATCGATGGGCAACATGTTGTGCAGTTGCTGAATCCGGATAAGATGGCCCAATCACATTTCACCACTTCATCTCTTGCATCCGCCAACATGCTCTTGTGCCAAGGGTGGCTTTAAGCGACGCATGCGCTTTCTCCTCCTGCTGAGAGGTGCTCTTGAGAGATAACGCATTCCAAACGTCCGAACTAGGATCAAACGCGGTGGCCTGTTCCCGAGTTGAATCAAGTTATCAATCTATCTTTTGCTTGCGTGGGGGCCAACAGCTGAACAACCTCTGTCGTCGTTGGTCCTGACCAACCTGCTGGGACAAGAAGCCAAGCGTGAATTCGATACGTGTGAGGTGAAATCGTGGGATTGATGGGACTTGTGCACGAAATTTCGTAGCGCATTCGCGTCTCATTTGAGTACGTTTAGTATTCTTTGACGATTAATCAGATTGGCACTTGAACGTTGCTTGGCAAATCTTCAACAAACTGTGTTTGTCGCGCTCAACGACAGCCATAGACAGCGATGTAATTCGGTGCTTGGCGGCGTTCATGGACCAGGGTAAAACCTGCCCATTTCCAGTCGCTCCTGGGCACTAGCCTAGACACAAGCCGTGTTTTCACCAGCGCAGTGCACCTGACAAATTGCTCGCAGCTTTGCAGACGAATCGTGGCTCCAAGAGCAGTCAAACCCATGAGGAATTTGTTTGCTCCCTTGGCAAGAAGCGAGAAAAGATTCGCTAGGCCACATGCCACCAATCTTACCTTACCTTTGAAGCACATTTTTATCTGGTTTTACAAGAACAAGGAAAAATCATTAAGAGTTTAATTCGCTCATATAGTTTCGCACAGCTATGCACGGACAACTAGACCCGGTCCTGAACGTTGTCCCAAGGGGAAACCAAGACGGCGGCATGGAGTTGGGGTTATGTTTCACGTCAACGTAGGTCGAAAGGATTTTGCCAATGGTGAAGATCCATTTGAAGCCGAGCTGGCCTGTCGTGAATTCTGTAAGAATGCTGTAGATGTCCAACTGCCAAAGAATATTTCGAGGTGAGAAGCTGGAGGAGAGCCGCGGTGTATGTGCCCCTCGTGCAATACCTGGCATTATAACATGAAATCATTCGACAACTTCCTCTGCAGTTTTACATTTGGTAGCACTTCTTGGTTCGGCACCAAGGACTTATCTAGACCGAGAGGCAACCGCCACTAGGGGATAAGGATAAATCCACCTAGCTCGGGGCTAAAACGAGTGATTAGTATTCAAGGACACGTGGTGTGGACCTCGGAGGCACAGGTCTGGGTTTACAACCAAAAGTTGCTTGATCAAACCCTGAGCGTCTTCGTCGGGAATAAACGTGTCAATTGGTTCAGCTAAATTGTCGTCGGACCACATTAGTATATAGTCTTAACGACGTGAATGCACCGGTACTTCGTACCTGCGCACACCCATCGTTAAGTATGCCACATCAAAAGCTACACCCATTAGCCACAGACTCAGAATCAACACTAAGCACACCCCACAACAAAAGCTACACCCATTAGCCACAGACTCAGAATCATCACTAAGCACACCTCACATCAATAGCTACACCCATTAGCCACAGACTCAGAATCAACACTAAGCACACTTCTCATCAAAAACTACACCCATTAGCCACAGACATAGAATCAAGACCAAGCATACCTCACATCAATAACTACACCCGTTAGCTACAGACTCAGAATCAACTCCAAGCACACTTCTGATCCAAAGCTCCACCTATTATCCACAGACTCAGAATCAACTCCAAGCACAGTTCTGAAGCAACACATAATCAGACACCTATAGAGATATTAGAAGCTTCATCGCCCATCTCAGACCATTTCGAACGACAA
>VJMH01001186.1:0-47734 GCA_009835185.1 Aphanomyces stellatus
TGACCGTACGAGATGCCAACGACAAGGACCCCGATAGTCGCGCAGCCAACTGCCACCCATTGGTATCGTCGAAGTCGTTCGCCAAGGAAGACGATACCGAGCAGGACATTGAGCAGCGGGAAGACAAAGAAGGCGAGACTGAGGTCGACGATGTGGCCGGCATTGACGGCCCAGAGGGTCGTAAAGAGGGAGGCACCGAGGAGGAGACTGGAGCTGGCGTAGCGCAGGACGAGGTTCCAGTCGCAGAGGGCGTGGTGAAGAACATGGAGCTGGCGCGTGGCAAGGAGGAAGAGGAGGAGCGTGGGGAGGGCCCAGACAATGCGATGGCAGAGAAGTTGGAGGTACGGCACGTGATTGAGTTGCTTCCAGTAGATGGGCACGACACCCCAGATCAAGTTGGTCAGCATGCAGAAAGCGACGCCTTTGCTTGGGTTTGGCTCGACCATGACCAGTGATGTAAAATGAAAAGTGAATTCTATTTTCAAATTCAAAACGAGAAGGAAACGACTGACGTTGGAAGTGTCAAGAATCCCAAATAGTCAAAACCATAGCAACCAGTCGACGGGTCGAAGGACGCAATATTAGTTAAGCTGGGTCGTGAAAGGTCGCTGAAACACGTTCACACGACGCGGCGAAGTTTGTGAGGCGATTTGGCTCATTCGATCTTACTTGATTTGTGCTCTGTGCACACTATGTCATCAATACGGCACCATGCACGGGGAATGGTTGATGGGCATGAGGAGGCGCTAGCAGCGCCACAAAGGGAGTCCACGGTCGAAAAGAGGGCCCTTGCGGCCGAGTAAATGTTTAAGGTTAACGACCGGCTAACTGTGGCAGACAATTCCACTCTGTGATGACATTTGGTCAAGATTGCAAATCACAAATGTGTATCCATTGTGTCGGGAGTTCCGGGAAATTTGAACTCTGATGAATGTTATCCGCGTGGATGTTCTACTTCATATATGTGAGCTTAAGGGACGACAGATGAACCAAGGGACACAAACATTGTCGTCATATCAATAATATCGACGACATTCGTAAATATTTGCATTTCCCGAAGGTCCGTGAGTGTATCATTCAGACAATTTATAGAATGCCTGGGGCATATATTAATTATGCCAAAGCTGGTGACTTAATTGATCAATACGGAGTACTCAAGTAATATATGCTTCAAAGTTGAACATACTGATTCACTCGGAGTATGTGACGAAGGATTATAATGTAACCTACACTCTTCGAACATTTTGTCTGTTGCAATATACTGTAGTTTAGACCGCAGGCGCATTGTGAACGTTGTAGTGAGTTTTTACGATCTTCAAAACGGCAAAACCATGCAGCTTTGTCGAACACACTTATCAGTGGTGATGTCCGGACAAATCTTCCACTCGTCGTCATCAGGTCGCATTCATTTCGGTCGAAAGTTTCTTTGACGTTGCCATTCGATGCCATTCCATCCAGAAATCCTCAAAAGCCCATGTGATAGACGGCATTTCAGTTAGCTGCAGTATTCCTCCAGCGTGCGTTGCATATTTGTGCGGTTTAAATGCACATCCTATCGGAGTACATCTTCAGGTATCACATGACAGTTGACATGTGTGACAATATAGGCGTGGCAAAGCCAGATCGAACAAGCCTTCGACCACATCGAAGCGGTCGCATGAACTGGCACGTGTTTGAAGCCTGGGACCAACTGCGATTAGAAAAGACGACACTGCTGTTGTTCTGCAGTCAACGACGCGCCGTTACTCACGTCGTTTTAGGACAAATGAATGGTCACGACGCAGCATGTAGACAAACCGCGGTCCAAGGGTTGTACAAGTTCATACGATTGTTATTAGTTGGTCTCACGTGCATTCACCAACAAAAGTGGCATCATTAGTTAGAAACGACGACCGTGGCGAAGAAACGACCGAGGTCCCTTGCGACGTACTCTTTGGCGTTGCAATGCCGTGCCACACGTGATTCTTCGACAAATGAAAGAAAATCGCGCCCTCACGAGCCCCGTCACAGAGCTCAGAACCCACTGGACTCTTGACAACGACTTGAATCTCATCGACCACATTCGACGCAAGGGATGCAGTCTTGTGACGATGCCACAGGATGCTTTCAATCGTAAACATCACGAGGGCAACCCAAACCAAGATAAAACCAACCAACTTGGCCGTCGTGAAGGGTTCGTTGTAGAGGTACACGCCAATGCAGAATTGAATCGATGGTTGGATGTACTGGAGAACACCAAGCCAGGTCATGGATATGTGCTGTGCGGCGGCGGAGAAGAGGACATAAGGTATGGCCGTGGGGAACACACCAGCGCCGACCAAAAGGAGGTCCGTGGTCAAGTTGTCGTGACCAAAGACGGACCTGCACGCGACCAGATAGACAGCGGCAGGGATGGCCAACAGAGTGAGTTCGATGGTGACGCCAGTGACAGGATCCAAAGGGGCGAGTTTCTTGACCAAGCCATAGATGCTAAAGATAAAGCCAATCCCCAACGCGATCCACGGCACATGACCGTACGAGATGCCAACGACAAGGACCCCGATAGTCGCGCAGCCAACTGCCACCCATTGGTATCGTCGAAGTCGTTCGCCAAGGAAGACGATACCGAGCAGGACATTGAGCAGCGGGAAGACAAAGAAGGCGAGACTGAGGTCGACGATGTGGCCGGCATTGACGGCCCAGAGGGTCGTAAAGAGGGAGGCACCGAGGAGGAGACTGGAGCTGGCGTAGCGCAGGACGAGGTTCCAGTCGCAGAGGGCGTGGTGAAGAACATGGAGCTGGCGCGTGGCAAGGAGGAAGAGGAGGAGCGTGGGGAGGGCCCAGACAATGCGATGGCAGAGAAGTTGGAGGTACGGCACGTGATTGAGTTGCTTCCAGTAGATGGGCACGACACCCCAGATCAAGTTGGTCAGCATGCAGAAAGCGACGCCTTTGCTTGGGTTTGGCTCGACCATGGCCAGTGATGCAAAATGGAATATGAATTTCAGAGGCAAGGGCGAAGCCAAATTCGGAACAAGAGACGATAACTCTTCGCACTGCAATATATTACCAAGTCGTATCTCTGTTTTTGCAGTTCGACAGCATACTTGTCATGGGAAATGATGCTTGGTAGCATTTTCCTCGTTAGTTTCGCACACAAGCCGCAACTTTTTGATGGGAATTGTATTGAAGGTCACCATTTTGTTTGTCCCTCAGCACAGTCATATCTTCCGCCACGCGTAGACTTTATCCCCGAAGGACTTCACCCTTGGTATTCGAACTTCAATGTGAAGATTGAGTTGTTCATCTCTCAGGTGGAAACTCAGGTCGTCAATCACGCATGAAAATGACCTGCATTCCAACATGACCTTCTTGGTCGGACACTTGGCTCAACGATTGAAGTCGCCATAAATTTGAATTTGTAACCGGTTACGATCACTCTAATTTGAATTAATCCAAATAGGTGGGGTCATTATATTTGACATGTCAAGGGCGTCGAGATAATTTATCGTCGCTAAAATCACAAATTGCAACTAAAATTGCAAACTGCAGAAACGAGGTGTGGGGTCGAGGACGCACCTGTGGCAACATGTGTAGGTAACTTTAGGGGTCGTTGATTCCCTGGCCTTGAGGAAACGACAGACGAAGTGTGTGCAACAAAATAATCTACGGTCCAAGACCAACTCAGACCCCCCTCAGCGTTCGTTATCCACTATGTGCACGGGCAAACGGTTACGTTTGCGCGGCGAACGCCACTGTTTTGGCACCTCTGGGTCGAGGCGAGACCAATCACTGTGGACCCCAATTCTTTTGTAACCTCTGATATGAACATTGGACTGAACTTCAAATTCACGCCCCCCGATGGAATGAAGCGGGGGGGGAACTTCCATTGACGCTGACTGTGGAGGGAATTCAAGAGATCACCGACCGTCAACTCCGAGCTCCAAGAGCCCCATGGAAATACATAAGTCCATTCCTTGAGGAAAAGCTTACGGCTTTGAATCACAATGACCGTTGGAGTTGAAGATCCATACCGATTGAAATTGGGATTTTGAGGTTGGGATCTGAAGGTTGCATCTTACGAAGTCCAGATGCCATTATGTAGACGGAAGTGAGAGTCCTTTGTGTTTGCACATGAACGAATGACACTGTTTTGAAGGATGTGATGGAGATTTTGAGGTAGCTGTTGTATCGCGTCCAAATGGCTGACTTTGTTGCATCCGTGTCCAAATACGTGGACAAATTGAGCGCGAAATTTGGTAATGGCGCTTGCTTGGGGTAATTCTTGGTATATTATTCCGAGAGGGCGTGGCTCGATTCCAACGCGGTCAGCTTGGTATTTACCATAGTTTGTCGGTGAGAAAACATCGAGGGCGAATTGAGCGACTGGCTGGATATGTTGCAGATGGCTCTCCGACGTGCTATCATTGGTTGAAGTAGGTAAAGGAATGGTGGCCGTGGGGCTACGAAATGAAGCCCATTTGACGCAGTTGCGACCAAATATGGTGTCTAGCACGATCAAGAAGACAATAGCAGGGACAGAGGAGTGTGGGGAGGGCCCGAACGATATAGTGGGTGAGTATTTGGAGGTAGAGCACGTTGGTGATCTGGGGCGAAGCCCAGGATCAAGCTAGTGAGTATGGAGGAGTTGACCTTGTTCCCGGGCAATTCCATCGTCACATCTGAACGATGAATGCGACAATAGTAGGGACAATATAGACAACAACAGTCTATGCCTCGGGTCCAGCAACGTTTGGTGATTGTGGCGTTCATTTTGCCGATGCAGGGAAGCGACACCGCTACGACGGTTGAAGGTTCGCAAAATTGCTATCCAACATATTGCTATCCCTCTCTTGAAATACCGGATAAATTTTGTCTATATCCGGATACCCCTTATTTCATGCCACCTCTCCCTCGAACACGAAGCACATTTGAACGTGTCCGTCCTCATGCATCTGACCAAGCTCTTTGCAGCGCTTGCCGTTGCCGCCATCGCCGTGAGCGCAAAGGACTCGAAGAAGGTCAGATACACCAAGCATACTGAGGAAGGCTCGTCGTCGAAGAAACAACCGCGCGAAGAAGTGGCGCTGGCAGTTGATGGACGTGTGCAAGAAACGTCGTTGGCCGCCGCGGAAACGTCGGGCGCCCTGATTGCCTTGCAAGACTCAAGCGTCGACGACGACTCCAATGCTGTTGCTGACAGTTCGGGTATCTCCATGCGCTGCCGCTTTTGCGGCGCCCACTTGGCGTGGAAGCAGTACATGCTCCGTGTTGTGTCTCTCGTCTCATGCTACCTTCTGTAGTCATTATCAGCATCTCCCCAACGACAACAAGGTGCATGCAAAGAACACACGCACGGAAACCTCTCTCGGCGACGACGGCGAAGTCATCTTCTTCGACAACCCGTCGGGCATCGAGTTTGAATTGGTCCCGTTCGTCGATTCCGAAGCCGTTGCATCCGATGCCTACACGCTCCAGGATACCTTTTTCGATTCGTACAACTGGCGATCCTTGACGTGCCCCCGCTGCACCAAACACGTCGGGTACGTCCTCGCTTCCATGTTCCCCTCAGGAATCGCTCTCCTGCAGGTGGAAGTTCACGCATGTGCTCCAAGAACAATGCATGCTCGACACGGAGCGCAACATGAACTCGGCGGCACCGACCAAGAAGGGCTCGCGCGCGAAATTGGCGGCAATCGTCGATGCCGCGTTCGCCACCCAAAAGTGCCACGTCATGTCCAACGGCTGGTGGTCGTACCAGCATTGCTACAAGAATGAAATCCGCCAGTTCCACGAGGTACGCCATCTTCGTCCTCCGAGTAAGCATGCCGAACTCTTCGTCAGGAGCACGATGGAACGAGACCAAACGACTGGAGCATGGGCCATTTCTCCGAGGATCGCAGCAACGACAAGGAGATCTCGCATCACTTTAGCGGCGGGCAGCACTGCGACGAGAACGGCAAGCTTCGCAGCACAACCGTCAAGTACGTCTGCTGCCCCGAGCAAGCGGTGCGTAGTCCATCGTTGTCGCTCTTGGAACGTGGCTGATTTGTGCGCGTAGGACATTGTCGTCGACACGATCGAAGAGCCCAGCCTCTGCTCGTACACGATGCGCGTGTGCGTCCCGGACCTCTGTCAGAGCAAGCCCAAGAACCCGGATGCCGCCGTCGCGAAGAAGCTCGAGAAGGTGTGCGCGCAGACCGTCGCCGAGCACGACACGAGCGTTCTCCCCCTCTTTTACACGCTCGTCTGGCCTGACACGATCGCCGAGGATAGCCCCGAGCTCAAGTGGGCGCAGTCGCTCTCGACTGTTACGTCGATCATTGGGCGCTAAGTTAACAAAGCATCTGCATTCCAAGATCGCTCGTTCTCTGTGCTGCATGCCGCAACAGCATAGTCTTAAGTTCGACAAGCTGACTTCTAAGATACGTTTTGAGTATGTTCGACTAGGTAAGGGAGAATATTTAATATAATGAAGTATGAAATACCATAAAATTAAAGAGAAAACTTAAAAAATAAGTCTATTCAATCGTCTATATTATTTATGCTTATATCTAATGTTTTAGTGTTTGCTTGATTGATATTGAGTATTGGCCGAACTTAATAGGACGCAGCAGCGATCCAGACCTTCGAGTCGAGCCAGATGGTAGGAAAAAGCATAGGTTAAAGGACGTTAAACAGGTGACGAGACATAAAAACCGAATTATATTCGGATAATGGTTCTACATACCGGATAAACGTGTGACTCACACGTTCATGTCGATGGCGCCCAGTGCAATTCTTCAAACTCGCGATGTTCCGCTTGACGTCGTTGCTCGCTCTCGCGGCCGCCGCCTTCTCGCTCGACTTCCAGCTCTATGGACTCAACTACAACTCGCGTCAGGGTGCCGACTGGGACGCAAACAAGTGCAAAACCCAGGTCCAGGTCGATGCCGACATGGTCAAGATCGCCGCGCTCGCGCCGCGCGTCCGCATTTACAGCTTGAGCGACTGCGACCAAGGTCGCATGGTAGTGACGGCCGCCAAGAAGGCCGGGTTGAAGGTGTGGTTGGGTATGTGGGTGACCAAAAACACGTCGAGCATCGTCGCGGAACAGGCAGCGCTGGACAAGATGATCAGCGCCAACTTGATCGACGAAAACATCATTGGCATGCACGTGGGGAGTGAAAACTTGTACCGCAAGGACTTGTCCGTCGACCAAGTATGTCTGCTTTGTCGTGTTTCTCATGACGCTGAGTGTGGTGTAGTTGCTCGCGTACTTCAAGCAGATCAAGACGTACTTGACCAGCAAGCAGATCACAATCCCGCTCTCGATCGCAGACATTGTCGATTCGTTTGTGCAATACCCCCAAGTCTTGGACGTCGTCGACGTGATCCAAGCCAACTCGTTTCCGTTCTGGGAACCCGCCGCGATCGAGACGTCCATGGTCAACTTCCGCATGAAGCTCGACAACCTCACAGTCATCGCCAAGGGCAAGAAGATTCAAATCAGTGAAACTGGGTGGGCCTCGGCCGGCAAGCACGTTAACGCGTCGGTCGCGTCCCCTGAAAACCAAGCGGTATATCATGCTGACTTGTCCGTGCTGATATGTGTGTTGTAGGCGTACTTGCTCAACTTGTACAACTTTGCGACAGCGCACAAGCTCGACGTGTACTACTTTGCAGCGTTTGACGACGCGTGGAAGCTCGCCCAGTTGAACGAACCGGCGGCCGTCGAAGCCAGCTTTGGCCTGTACGATGCCAAGGGCAACCTCAAGCCCCTCATTGCAAGCCTCAAATTGGCCCCGAGCTCCGTCGACGCTGACAAAACCAACGCCACGTCCGCGCCACCAGTCATCTCTGGCGGCAGCGGATCCACCAACGCCGGCGCGTCATCGACCACCGCCGCCCCCGCCGCGTCATCGGCTTCAGCCATCGGTGTCTCGGTCGCTGCTGGCTTGGCCCTTGTTACTCTCTTGGCTTAAGCGACATATATGCTCATGCAGTTGGTGATGTGTCGCTGGTTATGCCACATGAGTGGTCGCAGGCCACTGCGTTTAGCTTGAGGCAAACAGACACATCCTCGACCATGAGCCCTCCGAAGAGGCCTACGTCGAGAAGGGTGGCCCCCATCCGTCTGCAGTGTGATATCCTCGCAAGTTTCATGTTGCATTGCTTTTGTAACCGTCCTCCCATGCACACTGTGCAGCAGCATTGCCAGGCGCTGGGTGAGATCTTGGCCGGTCGCGTCCACGCGCACTTTTCATCCTTTCGCCGCGCGACGTTCCTCTTTGATGCGTCGGCCATCGAGTCCTTGGAGACGACGCTCGTCGTGGAAATGCGGGAACTCGCCAAGCGCATGTTCGTGCTGCACACGTCCGTGGACACCCTCGCGGCCGAGAAGGCGGCGCTCATGGCGCGACTGACCCAAGTCCAAGACGAGAACGCGGCGTTGGCGGCAAAGATCAAACACGTCATGATGGATGCCTACAACCAAAGCCAGCAGCTTCAACGACGAATGCACGTCTTGACGCAGCTGTGGGAAAAGGAGAAGGGGATCTTAAAGAGCCAGTGGGAAGCCGAGGTCGCAGAACGCAACCAAATGGCGTTGGACCGCGCGCTGGACGAAGCCGCGGCGCGGGAAGAGCGGTACTTGCGCCGCATGGACGACGAAAAGCGACTGGAAATGGAAGCGATGCGGCGACATTTCAACCTGCAAAAGGACACGGAGATCGAGCTGCTGGGGAACCAGCTCCAGCGGCGCGCACACCACGAGATGGAAGCAAAGCTGTCAGCCATGACGGAGGAAGTCCAAGCGGATCAGCGACGGAAGCAAGCGCGCACCCAGCTCCTCGAGAAGCAACTGCTCATACCTCCATCAACCTCGGCTTCATGAGTACAAAACAACACGCATATGATAAATATGAAGACATTATTACTAGCCGCCGTGCAATCTACAGACGACTGGCGTGGCGGTGACAATGGTTTACGTGAAGGCGAACGCAACGGGCGAATCAATTTAGTACCCCGAGAGCATTTCAGTACGGACTTGGGCAAGCGATTTCTTGGGGCCAGGGATCGCGCGGTCGTCGCCGTTGCCGTCGTAGTTGCACCAAATCAACGGATCGTTCTTGCCAATCGATGGGTTGTAGCACGTCGACCAGCCGCAGCCGACCTTGGTGACCCACGTCCCAAGCGAGTTGACAAAGTGGCCACAGCCGCCGTCGTTCACATTCAAGTCGCACTGCTGCGACTGAAAGTTGAAGTTGACAACCTCGCCAGCGTACCACCACCACGACGGACCTTCCTCCTTGAGGCAGTTGGTGCCGCAGTCGGGCGCACTGGCCAAGTTTTGGACGCCGTACGGACCGCCGTGGCCGCCGCCAGGGTGCTGCGAGCAGTCGTCGGCCCATGCTTGCATCTGCGCGGCGATGCCGGCGTCGTACGTCACGGGACCGAGGCCATGCGCCGCGCGTATGATCGTGAGCTGACGCGCGACTTGATCGCCCAAGTCTCCATTGCCTGGTGAAGGCGGTGACGGCGGCGACGGGGAGGGAGCAGGCGGTGCAGGGCCGGCGCCTTTTACTTGAATCGCTTCGGCGCCCTTAACAGTCGTCTTGGAGCCCAACGTCCGCTTGAGGTAACACGCGCCCTTGAACCAAACCGAGACAACACATTCCGAATTGGAATCACAGAGGGCGCAGCAATCAGCCGAGTTGGATGTGCTCATGCGCGAGATGTCGTTCCCAGGGTAGTCCGTGTTCTTTTCGACTTTACCGCAGGTGCGGCCTTCGATGGGAATGGCGGCAGATTGAACGCCGGGTGCCCACTGGGCAGTGCCCTTGGACTTCTTCAAGTAGCAAGTGCCGTCACGCCACGAGTAGGCGACACAGCCGGCTGTGTTGGTGCAGTCGCCGCAGCAGTCTTCCGAGTTGTCTTGCTGCGTTTGCGTGAGGTCGTTGCCATAGTAGTCCGTGTCCGACTCGGTCGGGGAGCAGGTCTGCGCGACGGCGGCGGTCGCGACGATCGCAAGGAAGAGCGAACGCATCATGAGAGAAATTGGGAAGTGAGCGATGCGGTATGCTGGTTCCCAAGCGTTCCAGCGTGGGCCAGCGCCTTGCAATGTAACAGTTGGGCGAACCAGATGGCCAATTGAAAACCCGATCGAACGCCCCGAAACCATCTGGTATGGTGGCGGGCTCCCATTGGTCAGTGGATTCTGGCAACACACAATGAATTCCGGACAATGCTTGGAAATTCCAGGGCTGGGTGCAGCATTATTCCATCGTCATGAGTGTCTTCATGACTATAGGCATGACAAAGGAAGACATGGAGAAGGGGGCGAAACACTTGTCGGGGTCCTTTCTGTTCATGGCGTCAACGCAAGAATGGGTGAGTTCGACCTCGGTTTTCTTCCCTCGTAAAGGTGAATTATGAAGAAACCAGGCATCAGCTGGATGCATGTCGCCAGTGTTGTCCCATTTTCCACCAATTGGCGCGTGTGATAAATGCATTCAAGTGACATCAATTTGCAATGCAAGAATGATATGCTTGAACTTGCATCCAATCAGAACGCGATAAATAGGCGTTTCAAAGTCACACGACATGGATTGTGGCGACGGCAGCGAGAACGTTCCGCCATGTTGTCTCGTCATGCGTCGGATAAATCCGGAGGACCTATATTCACTTACACGGGTTTTGTTTGCAACTTTTATACTAAATACTCTTCGTTTTACTATGCCATGAAATTTTATGTGATATATAGAGTATCCAAGTCCACAAAATATGTGTTTTAACAGATCACTTTCCAAATTGTCAGCAAAGCGACTAAACCCAGACGCTGGACGCCAAAGTACGAAGATTGCATGGCCTCTACTTAGCATGGGCCGCCCCTCTTCCCGTTGTCTCCCCACAAGAAGAAACGAAAGCAGGTATCCTTGTCATGATCTTTCCATCGTCATGATGGGGAAGACCATCAAATGGGTAGTGGCAGAAACGGTGCGATTCGTCGACGGCCACGACCTCCTTGCTTGTTGTCAACGTGTGCCATCAACAAGTTGTTGATGGCACACACTCTTGTGGTCATTTTCAGAGACGTGATTGCAACATGATGCAGAATCGTCGAGCGAGGTTGATGCCAACTAGGCACAACGACGGTCAAAAGCATTCAGCACCTGGCGTCGATAGCCACAGCGGCGCCTCGTCGTCCGAGAAAAGCATCATGATATACAACTGCGCAGTCCAGCTCAACTGCGCATCATGGAAATGTCAATTCCAATCGCTGGTGAGTTTTAGAGCCATAGAGTATTTAGCATTCCAATGATTCCAAGCTCAAGACCAATCGTGACTGCATCCATGGTGTGGACCGCAGCGAGCGTGACGGGACTGAGTCTGCCTCGTGTTGAAAGGTGCACAAGCGACGCAGCAAATGCTAGAACAACTCGTCGTAGCGACGATGCCATTTAACATGTGTGCCGCCTCTTCATGGCAAGCTGCGATCCCGCGAGATTGAATTTCGTCGAAGTTCTTGACAATTGACAGTAGTAACTTGGCATTACTGCTTTCGTGGCGCAAGGCAGCATGATACAAAGCTTGACTTTGGTGCTTGGCCAAACTGCCAGAGAGAGAGAGAGGGGATGTGCAAGTGAAATATAAAGCGTGTCGTGTGTTGGTGTCACAACCGAACGACGCAGTGCCAACTTTACGGGGTGCGGCATACAGTAGAAAGCAGCGTGCAAAGCGTCGTGTCGACTGCCGGCCACATGGGGTAGGGCAAAGAGTATCATCGACGAGTACATGAGTTAAATAAATGCAACCCAAGCGGCAATGCCAATGCCATGTTAAACAAAGTCAGCCGTGAGCGATGCTCGAAGGTCGTCGTAGGCCATGTTGGGTCGTGGGATCTGGGGTGGGTCTTGAGCGCCAACGTAGTTGCACCAGACGAGTGAATCGTCGCGCCCGATGATGGGATTGAAGCAAGTGGAGGCGCCACATGCGATGGACGTGACGGCCGGGTTGAGGCTGTTGTAGAAATGGCCGCAGTCCATCCAGTTGCCGTTGGCGCACATGTCCGCATCAAAGTCCCAGCGAGTGACTTCGTCGTACCAGGACCACGAAGGACCCAAGTACCGCATGCAGTCATTGTCGCACGGGTCAAAGCTCGCCAAGTTTTGGCTCCCGGGGGGGCCGCCGTGGCCGCCGCCCGTCGCTTGGGGACACGAGTCGGCCCAGGCCTGCATGCGCGCGGCCAAATCGGGGTTCCACACGACTGGGTCCAGGTCATGTGCTTGGCGGAGGAGATTGAGTTGGACGAGGATTTGGTCGTTCAGGGTGCCACTCGAGGGAGAGCCCACCACTTGTGGCGACGAGATGGCGATGGCACCGGGGACGCGTGTCTTGGGGCCGTCTTTCGAGCTCTTGAGGATGCACATGCCAGTGGATGAGACAGCAACTTGACAGGCTGGGTTGGCAGCACACAAGGCACAACAATCGGCCATCGAATCAACTGGTTGCATGGCAATGTCGTTGCCAGGGTAGTCGGTGTCGACTTCGATGACGCCGCACGAAGCCTCGTTGTCCAGTTGCCGAAGGTCGGATCCATTGACGGCGATGGAGTCGACGAGAAGAGCCGCGAGGAAGACGATGGTGGCAGTGGGTTTCATGGCTGGTTTTGAACAATAAAGCCATCGAAACGATCCCTGCCGTGCAATTTGAGCCCACTCTGGCGTGTGCAATGTCCAACGCCACTCGGATTGTGCTGATCCAAAGCCGTAGGCTGCCGTGGTCGTCCACGACCACGGTGACGAAACATTGACGATCAACACCCAAATTTATCCCCAGTTTCGTAGTGACGACACAGTCGTAGCACGAACAGTTGATGCATCCTTGGGAGACCACATATGAATACCTTGTAGTACTACAGTTGTGTGGAGACCCATTATTATCACACTCACCAGCCAAGTGATTCGTGGGAATGCCTGGCCCTGTGCTAATAGTACAATCCTCGCTCGTCGCTCCATTTCTTGAAGGGGCGTTGGAAGGGGCGGCCCAAGTGGGCCACAAAGATGTCTCGCTTGTCTGGCTTGGCCTATGCCTACATTTATTTCACTTTTCGTTGGGTTCACAAAGCCAGCATGAACAACGGTAAGCTGCATCATGTGTCACAGCCCTGATTAATCTCGTCACGTTGATGTTGAGCTCGCCGTTGAAATGGTGTCGCCATCGACCATCGATGGAAAACTCGTGTGCAGGGCTTACGATTCACGACATGATATATTTCGATGGAATATGACTCGAGAGAAAATGCCATTTAGATTATGCAAAATCAGCTGTGAGTGAATCACGAAGGGCATGGTAGTCTTCCTTGGCCGGGGGAATCTGGGGTGCGTCCCACGCCCCCCCGCCTTCGTACTTGCACCAGACGAGCGAGTCGTCGAGGTTGACTGCGGAGTTGAAGCACGTGGAGAAGCCACATGCGATGGACGTGACGCCAGGGTACATGCTGTTGACAAAGTGACCGCACTCCGTCTCGTCGTCACACGTGTTGGTGTCAAAGTTCCACCGCTTGACCTCTTCATACCACGTCCACGACGGCCCCACTTGGTGCATGCAGTCGTTGCCGCATGGAACAAATTCGCCCATGTTTTCGTTGCCGCCTCGTCCTGGATGACCACCGCTCAACTGCGGACACGAATCGGCATAGGCTTGCATCTCGATGGCCACCGCATCGTTCCAGACGACAGCATTCAAGCCATGTGCTTGACGGAGGACGTTGAGTTGGTACACGATTTGGTCATTCAAAGTGCCGCTTTCGAAATTGGCACTGGCACGAGCATGCGTGGAGCGCAAGCGAGTACCGTAGAAAGCATTGGTGGAGGCGATGGAGATAGCAGCCAGGACGAGACTCGTGGATTTCATCTTGGGTTCACGCACTGAATTGATAAATGGGGCATGCATGGCACACAACGACTTGCTGCGACCCATCGCAATCTTGTCCGGCGTGGTTTCGACAGGCGCGAACCACGCGGATTCAATTGGCCTGACCTTGTTATTGCGTAGATCGCATGCGAATGCACGCCCACAACGTCTTGCCGACCACAAGGCGGCCCCACATTGATGCGATCGAGGCATCGATCTCGGTTGAACAGAGTTAAATTGAGCAGATGGCGCTTTGACTTGTGTGACTTAATCGTTGATTTAGATTGTTGTACGAGTCTCTCGAATGGACCTGAAACAAAAAGGAGTCGATTCCTTTTTTGTAGGTCGATTCCTTTTTTGTAGGAGGCCGCCAACGTGGGCTTCAACGTGGCATCCTGGACGAGCATCGTATTAAATTGTGCAGGATCTCGCGTGGGGCTTTGTCCACCACCGCGTTGCCACGTGAGCGGGGGCGTGGCACCCGGGTGGCCCGTCCACGTGCGAATCGCATTGGCCTAGGCGCCGACGCCGTTGGCGAGAATCTGCGCGTCCGTTTGGTTGTCGTAGCCCCACACGACGTACGGATGCCAGTCGTGCCACACGTGGCTTCGATCAAAGCCATTGTCTTGCATGCAGCGACTGTTTTGACACCAGAGTCCCGACCCCTTGCCGCACGTCGTTGTACACGTCAATGTAGTATTGCTGCAGCACGCTGTCGTCAGTCGCACCCGCGGGTTCGTTGAGCAAGCCAACGCCGAGAAACGCATCGTCTTGGCGGTACCGCGTCGCGAGAAACACGACAAAGGCGCGCGTCGCCCGGACATGGTCGTCGCTCTCGGACCAGTGCGCGCCGTCGTCCATGGATGACCCGCTGTGATCGGCTCCGTTCTGCGACCCAGGCGCGCCGTGGACGTTGACGAGCACGGCGACGTTGTAGCGGACGGCCCAGTCGCGGACGAGGCGGTCGAGGTAGGCGAGGCCACCTGTGGCGTACACGACGCACTATGTAGAGAAAAGATGAATTGAGTCAACGGACATCGTTGCTGAGTTGGACGATGGGAAGGCCAACGCAGCCTTGGATCCAATAGCCCACGGGCACGCGGACAAGAGTGAGCCCCGCGGCGGCAAATCTGCGCAATGTGAGTTTCGATGATCCACGTTCGTCGGTGCTCGTCAAAGGCGGCTTGGCCCGCGGTGCGGCCTAGAAATGCCACCGCGGCCACTGATGTTGGCTGGTACACCGGTCAAGATGGGCGAGTCCCCCGTCATCCACTGCTCGGCAACGAGCCACCCGCCGAGGTTAACACCGCGGGCCGAGACGGTGCCGGCGCGGATCTTGGATTGGACGTGGGCGGCGACGACGACGACAGCGGTGAACGTCAAGAAAACGACACGAAGTTGATGCTGACCCATGAGGACGACAAAGTTGAATGCTTGGGATGCAAATGGGTGTTGTTGGGGCGTTACATGACCTGCCGTGCGACTTGGTAGTGGACATACTCGACAACCGTGGAACCGACGGGCCGTTTCAAAACCAAAACGAAACTGCCTGACGGCGATAATGTCCAAAGGGGAAATGTCTTGGCGTTTCTCGTCTTCCATTTTGTGGTTTGATGGGGCACAAGAAATATGAGTTTGACATTTTCGGTCACACTCGAGCATTGGAATCGATGTTACAAACAGGGGATGATATTGTAAGTTGATTTGTTTGAGAGCCTCCATCCACGCTGACTACTCCGTTTGAAATTAATCATTCGATGATACACACACAGCGCACAGGAAAAATAGTATATTTCAAGAGCTAAGTCGACGTGATGGTTGCACCAGTGGACGCGTCAACCGCCGCGATCGCAGGGTTGCTGATCCACTGTTGCGTATTTGAAGAGCGGGTCAGATGGGCTCTCGTTTCATCCGGTTACGCTTTTTCTATCCGAAAGCATTATATCTGAAAGTTGCCAAGGACTTGAGATTTCTTGATCACAAATGATAAGAACCATTTTGGAGAGGTATTATCAGATATATTAATTTTAGAAGGTTTTGCCTCGAATCTAAAAACCGAAGACTCTGTTGACGATTTCGAGCCCCAACGTTTATCTATCGATTTGTGTCTTTTATTTGATTCGCCGAGTCATTATTTCCGCTATATTCCATTTATGCTAATAAAATTGGATCACACGGACACTTTTGGGAGCCACTGTTGGCTTTCACTGGAATCATCCGGCAGAGTGATCGCCAGAAATGTCCTGACGCAATCCATGGTCCATATGTACCCTTTCTTCCACCTCGACCGATGTTTGCCGTGTGCAGCAAGAGGCAGAGCGAAAAGTCAACACCAAATGCATGTGGAGCTGATATATTTATCGCAACGGGCAAAGTTTGCTCAAGCAAAGCCGGCCGTGAGCGACGCCTTGATCTCTTCATACTCAATGTTGGTTCGAGGGATCGCGGGTGGGATCTGGGCGTCGACGTAATTGCACCAGACGAGCGAATCGTTGCCATTGATGTTGGGGTTGTAGCACGTGGAGGAGCCACACGCGATGGACGTGACAGCAGCGCTCATGCTGTTGGAGAAATGGCCGCAATCCATCCAATCCCCCGTGCCGCACGAGTCAGTCTCGTAATTCCATAGCAGCACTTCGGTGTACCAGCCCCACGACGGCCCCTCTTGACGCTTGCAATCGTCGTCACACGGGACAAAGCTGGCCAAATTTTGATTCCCCACGGGTCCACCGTGGCCCCCGCCGTCCTTTTGCGGACACGAGTCGGCCCATGCCTGCATATCGACAGCCAATTCGTCGTTCCACACGACTGTGTTCAAGCCATGGGCTTGGCGGAGGATGTTGAGTTGGTACAGAATTTGGTCGTTCAAGGTGCCGCCCGAGCCATCGACTTGCGCGGCACGGGCGAGCGTGGCTGCGGAACGCAATCGCAAGCCCTTGAAGGCGGTGGCGGAGGAGACCAAAAGCGCAAGAGTGGCGGAGATCTTCATATTGATTTGACGTGGTCAATTGTTAAATGAAGTACTGATCGGTGCCTGCTCTAGCGGACGAGGCTCATTTGCGTTGGCTCGCGCACAAGGTCGCCCGTCGAACTTGAAGTGGATACCAGACGTTCCATCGAACGTGAATCCCCCTGCGATGCGATGCACACCTCAACTTGCGTCAATCGCAGAGATTCAGCATTTGGCATCTCCGATTGACCACAAAGCGTTGTACCCCGTCCATTCCTTTGGTGACGACTGCGGAGGACAACACAGCCACTAACGCACTGATTTTTGTGTAAACCCGTTTCGAATGAAAACACGTCGATTGTTTTGCCATGACAGCCATCCATAGCCCAAACAACGCTACTACTAAGACTGTTCTGGGCATTTGGAGACGTCCAATAACACACTGGGAGGATAAACGGGATGGCAAGAATGCTGTATTAAAGAATGGTCTCCTCATTCAAAACCGGCCGTGAGCGATTTCAAAATGTCTTCGAACGGCACTTGGGAGGGCGGGATATGGGGCGGGTTTTGCGCGCCTTCAGAATTCACATAGTTGCACCAGACGAGCGAGTCGTCCTTTTCGATGACTGAATTATAGCACGTGGAAGAGCCACATGCAATGGACAAGACGGCGGGATTCATGCTGTTGACAAAATGACCGCAGCCAAGATCGTCCACGGGCGCGCACGAGTCGGAGTTGAAGTCCCAGTTGTGCGCTTCGTCGTACCAGAAAAACGACGGACCTAAGTAGCGCTTGCAGTCGTCGCCACACGGGGAAAAGGACGATAGATTTTGGTTGCCTTCTGGCCCTCCGTGGTCACCGCCGTCCTTTTGTGGACACGAGTCGGCCCACGCTTGCATGTCGACAGCCAATTCGTCGTTCCACACAACCTTGTTCAAGCCGTGCGCTTGGCGGAGGATGTTGAATTGGTGCAAAATCTGGTCGTTCAAGGTACCACCTGAACCATCGACTTGGGCGGTGCGGGTGTGCGAATGCGCGGCGGCAGAGCGTGATCGGAGGCCGTTGAACGCGGTCGTTGGGGAGACGACGAGCGCAACGACAAGAGCCATCGCTGTTTTCATCGTATCACGTGGTCAATTGCTGAATGTGAGTATGGTGGTTGTAGCAAAACATAGCTGGGGCTGCTTAGCTGTGCTGCACTGGATCTTTCGGAGTTGAAGGGAGCCCAGTGTTTTGCGCGGTGGGTCGTGAAGGCGACTTACTCAACGTAACTTGAGTTTTGGGTGATAAAGTGCGGTTTCGTCGATCGCATGCGTATGCACGGATATATTTGACGCATTGACCCTGACGACAACCTAATTCGTATTACCCGGCTACTGAAAAGTCTTGGGGCAAAAGAATACTTAGGGGGTCGAGGGCGCTGACCAACAAAAGTGCGAATGTTTAGTGTATGTAAACTCAAGTTTTACTTCTGTGTGGTGTGGGGTCTGATGGGACAATACCTCGGATGGGCCGCCTTCACTTCGGACTCGAACAATTTCGCGACTACACGTTCCCACGTATATTTTCCTCGGGCTCTTGCTTGTTTACCTATTCCATTCCAACTTATTTCCATCAGTTGCGGACACACATGAGGCTATTTTTCTGCACAGAAACGCCTTGATTGCCCACGGAGGGGCAAAAATTAGACGGATCATGCATCGCTATTCGTGGGGGTATTGCGAAGTCGGCTCAATTCGCGTTGGAAGGGGGGATCAAAGGAGGGGGCGGTGTCCCCTTACCACATAGACGAAATTGCACCAGACGAGCGAATCGACCTTTCCAATTTCGTTGTTGAAGCCATCACAGGCGATTTCCGTCTCGGCGTAGTTCATCACATTGACAAATGGCCACAACCAGCCTCGTCGATTTGCGCGCATTGGCTGTGGTCGAAGCTTTAGTTAAGGATTTCATCGTACCATTGCCACAACGGGCCCATGCAGCGCATGCAGTCGTGGTCAAAAGGAATAAAGTTGACCAAATTTTATTACCCATGGGACCGCCACGGTGTCTGCCGTTCGCTTGTGGACACGTGTTGGCCCACGCTTGCATCTCGACTTCTTTTGTTCGAAACGACTATGTTTAAGCCATGGGCTTGGCGGAGGGCGTTCAGTTGGCACAAATTTGGTTTTTCATTGTGCCCGAGTTGTCCAGTGCCTTGCGATGAGCGGGTACCGAACGCAATCAACAATGGCCCTTGAATGCCAATACATTGTCGGCGAAATGGGCGACGAGGGTAGCGCGAGCGACCAATCTTCATTGTCATTGACCGGGGTCAAAGAGTGCCGTTGTGTTCGATTTCTGGAGGATTCATGATGTTGTAATTTCCGTCGTTCACCACAGATGGCGATTCGGTGGGTCGCACTGCGCGCCAGGCCAACGATTCAATACTTTCATGGATACCAACCTCGATCGCATGCGAATGCAAGCGGACACTGGTGTCAAACAACTGACGCCCCGCCGCGCGATTTTACGCACGACAAAGCAACCAAGTGACCCCCGACTGGCAAATGCAGAATCGTCATGGAAGAATAGTTTGGGATCCAAACTGGCAAACGGCCAACACATGGTGCGGGTACATCGATCGTGAATGCACCGTGTCATCCGACCTTGCTAATAAGCGCGACTGTGGTGACTTCGGGGCTCTGTGACAAAAACAGAAATGGGGGAGTGTGTACAGGCCAATTCCTTCCGATAGATGCCCAAGAGGGAAAATGCTTGTCAAACCTGGTCTAATCACATGAAAAGACGCAAGCCTAGTAGCCAATGGTATATGACCGAAGACGCTATACTAGATCACGCTTCCGGTAACTTGAACATGAACGTCAGTCGCCTGCCATGGAATGTTGGGCACTGACCGCTGCCTAGCCTGGCCTCATGGAGAGGCTGGCATGGCTTCCTTCACTCAGATAGAAGTGGCGGTGGGATGCAGGATGTTGATAAAGTAGCTGCACTCCGACTCGTCCGCGCAAATGTAGGGGTCCCAGTCCCGCAGCTAAATCTCGTCGACAATGAGCGGCTTGAACCGCCCAGGTTCTGAGAGGAAACGTCCCATACCATGCATGTCCATGTCTTTATACCTGAACCCACCTTGCGTTCGAAAGTGATTTGCCGATAAAAAACTTATCAATTATGCAGCTGTTGGGAAACATTTGAATGACCTATCTACGACATGTTGATGGTCACTGCGCCAGGGAGGTTCGACCGTCCGCCTTTGCCGTCTTTGAGATAGCACGTGTTTTGGTTCGAGTTGAAGACGGCAACTTTGCAGCGTGGGTTGCGACTGCACTGACTGCAGCAGTCGTCGGTCGAGTAGGCGTATACGTTCGAGAGGTCGTTGCCAGTGTAGTCGGCATCGTACTCATAGTTGCCGCATTGCTTCTTGGGCTGGTCGGGCTGGTACGAGGCCCCGCGACCGGACATAAAGTACGTCTCTACCCCCACAAGATACACGGGAGAACTCATTTTGTCCTTCTTGTAGCACTTTTGGTCCTTGGGGTTCCACACGACCAGAACACAACGAGAGTCATTCGCGCAAGCGGTGCAGCACTCATCATATCGTGACGCGGGAACGTTGCCGATGTCGTTGCCAGGGTAGTCGTAGTATTCGCTCACTCCACCGCTGCATTGTTCTTGCATGGCATCCCGCAAACGGAGGCCTTTGAACATGGTGGCAGTCGTGATTGCAAGTGTAGCAACGAGAAAGGTCGCAGTCTTCATCTTGGCGTTAGCAGGTAAAATGGTGAATGATACAATGCCAAGCGGCGCATGGAAATATGTCGGCGGGTTGAGCTCACCGCGCGGTGGGTCAAAGTCCATTTCTTTGGCCACTTCTGACTGCAGTATATGGGCGTGAATCGCATGCGATTGCACGGAGTCGAATTCATTTACGTCCGTGTGGTATTGTACTTGAGGGTTAAAGGTTAAAGTACAGCCCCCTTTGTGCCAACGCGAATACATTTGCGTGTCATCAACGACCCCTTGCGGTGATTTCACAATCCAGGTCAAAATCCAGTTAGCAGTGATAAAGTGCCACACGGACGTGAATGGATTCGACTAAGTGCAAACGCCCGCGATTTACGCACAATACTGCAGTCACAAGACTCAAAAGCGTTGGACTTACCGCGCGCTGAGCTCAACCCCGCCCCCGGATAATGGGTTTGCGAGAACTGCCCTGTCGTTTTGCGATGTCTCAATTATATCGGTTTTTGTATGATTACTGCGATGGCAGCTAAACGCCATGCGTCCCGACAAGGTCTTGGCTGATAGTGGTTATTAGTGCCGTTCTCCTCTTACTACCAAACACATGAGCATGATATGTATCACCTCCATGCACCAACCAACGTGGCTGCAATTTGACCCGCTACACTACTTTGATCCACCTTCGATTACTTTTTCAAGCCAATACTTTAAACCAAATGCGATTTGCAACAAGCAATCACGAGCGATCGACGCATTATACGTCGTTTGCTTCTTCGTCCAGTGCTGCGCCGCGTGTAGCGAAAAGCGCGAGTGCTCGGTGGCCGTGTGGAGCTCCAAGCAAGGACGCTGTTACTTGAAGAGCGGCAAGAACAAAGGCGTGTATCTGGACGGGGCCAAGGCCTTCGTGCCAAGCCGTAGTGGGTCCTCCAGCTGGTCGTCCCCCAAAAAACAATGCGGTCGCCAGGAGCCCGATGCCGACAACACCGGCAACGACTTTGCGAATGGCTACGCTGCCACGGTCGGAGACTGCTGCAACATGTGCCGCAACGACTCGCGCTGCGTCGTCGCCGTCTTCGACTCGAACCAGCTAAAGTGCTACCTCAAGAATGCCAAAGGCGGGTATGGATTTCTCCAAGGCGCGACACCATCAACATGCAATAAGTCTCCACAACGTATTATTGAGCTGCAACCTTCAAGCATGTGTTTGTTCCACATGTGTGTCATCTCTGTCTGGCACATAAACCCCTTTCCATCTCATTGCAACACAAACCAAGGTATCACGGACTCGGGATTCGTCGCGGAAGCTTTGCCGATGTCGTTGCCAGGGTAGTCGGTGCATTCTTCCGGTGCGCCGCACTGGGACGCCTGCATGGAAGCACGTAAATGGTACACGCCGTCGAAGGCGGTGGTAGTGACGGAACGCAGCGATAGCGACGAGAATGGTGCTTGTCTTCATCTTGGTTGATGGTCAATTGTTGAATGATCTTGTCGTGGTGGGACAGTTCAGCTGGAGGCTGTCGAATGCCAAGTTGCATATCGATGGTGCCTTCTCGCGCGGCGGGTCAAAAGCTTTCCTTCTTTTCACCCTCGGTTGACCTTGCGTCGATCGTAGGCGCATGGGCGCACGTGTGTGACGATCTCAGCTTTTGGGTTGGAAAATTGAATTGGCCCATTGGTACCTCTTCAAGAGGAAGATAGAGGACCAAATTCATGGTTGACAAGTTGTGTGTGTAGTCTAGCAGAGTTCCTTTTAACGCAAATGCTTTGACGTGGTGCTCTGAAGATCCAATGTTAACTTCTTCCATTGCTCCAGTGCATCCAAGGTCGTTTGTCGAAATTGAATGTTTCGCTGTCGATTTGCTTCTCGTCGATTGACGACCGTGTTTGTGTGGCATCATCGACTCGACTGATATGATTCATATATGTCCTTTCGAATCTCGTTCAAACACAGGAGGACATAGCCATGCCTTCTAAGACGATCAAGAGAAGGCATTGGTTGTTGGAAGGTCGTTGGAGAGAGGGGCAGGGGCGTCGAATTTGACATCCCATACGAGTATGCGATTCAAGCATCTTGCTCTAGTCGTGGAGAACATGCACCGACGATCGATTTGTCATGGGATTCGACTAGTGCTCGCAAAGCGACGGCGGGTGTGGTTGTTGGAAATGCAAGTTGCGTGTCAAATAGCTACATGGAGTCTGCGATGCCAGTCTTTTGGTCTTCGCGTCTCTTTAGAGACAGACGTCTCCAGCAGATATACGTCGTTTACTTCGTTGTGTCAGTGATACTGTGCCCTTGTTTGTTTTGCTATGAGGTTTGTGTCCAAGACAGAGATGACACCCATGTGGAACAACACATGCTTGAAGGTTGCGGTTAAATAACTCACCTGGAGATTTTAGTTCATAATAACAAATATCAATATTAGTCGAAGGGACACACTTGGTGATCTTGTCAAAAGTTTAAATATAATAAAATGAAGTTGCGATGTTGGTGGCGGCTTAATTCGAGTTAAGAATGTCGAAGTGTCATTGCCCTTGCACAGCATGCGTCGATGTTGTTTGCTCAGCTTTTACTTTGATTTGCAGGGGAAACCATCCATTAAACTGCAGCACCGATGACGGTGCTGCACTATCGGTGATAAAGGTGGACTGCAGGAGGCATCGTGACAACACCTGTTGGTGCGACTATTCAATGGCGAGCTGAGCCCCAGAGTAGACATTCTCAGTAGATTTTTGGCGATGTTGCGTTGCGTTGCATTTGGACCTATGCAGGTCAATTGTTCCTGCTGGTTAAAGTGAGAATTGCTGGTAAGTATGATTATCGTGCGCATGACATGGAACCAAGATAAAATGAGGTCGTGAACCACAAGCGAGCTTCCACAAAGACACACATTCACTTATAGAGAGAATTGTATGACAAATTTGTTTTTGGTTCCAGGAACCCATTGAATTTGGGTTCTGGGAATCCGAAAAAAATTCTTTTTGTGGGTTCCAGGAACCCAAAATTGTAGAATTCCTCAATACCAAAAATTGTATACTTACTTTTCGAAATGTGCTGTCCCAGTGCGGTGAAATTTGAGGATATTTCGACTTCCCTGGAAATGGCAGCGTCAAATGGCACCATCCACACGGTACCACCAGTGCTGATCGACATACGCGAGCGATTTCCGTTTGTCTTGTGGAAATGCAACAAGTTGATCCGCAAAACCAGTCCAGTCATTCACGCCACCAAACCAAAGTCGTATCTGTCAGCATTTTCAATACATCTGTATCTTCCGCGTCTGGGCGGACGGCGACCCGCTGCACAACCTGCTGCCATCTCACCGCCAGGTGTGTGTCGAACGATGTGCGTCCAGCCAGAGCAAAAAATTGCCAGAGCCACGCAAACATGACACAACCAATTGAATTCGGTTTCATAAATTATATCATCCAATCATTTGGCTACGAAAAATGAGAATTTCGGTTTCGAACTTGCTAACAAATCCAGGACGAGTGCGCGAAGGTGGAACAATTGACGTTTTGAAATGCTGAATTTGCTTTCAATGGGTACTAATCAGGATAACCTTCGACAATTTTCATATTACGTTGTAGTTACATCTGATATCTCCCACAAAATAGATTTAGGGAAACTGGGTCACCCAAAATGGCTCTTCATTGGTCAAGATAATAACGAATTATGATTGGTTATATCGGCCCAAGTTCTTTCCAGTTTTTAATGCATGCTGGGCTCAAGGGCAGTGATGAAGGACCCCAGTTAGGCTTCAGCGTTGTCATAGCTATCCCCACCGAAGTGAAACCTCAGTTTACATTTTGTTTCGAATCGAAAATTTCTCCGAGTGCTTGAGAGTGGTATCGTTCTGAGGCCTTGACAAACCGACCGTACCACAAATTGGCTCACGAAAATCTGTGGCCCAATGATGCACACATAGTCAAGTTTAACATCACAAGGGAGCGAAGCAAAAGCTATTCGCCCACCAGGACTTGCATGGCATGCAATATACGCAGGGAAATTGGAGAAATAGGTGAGACGCTTCATGAGATTGAAAATATGGCCTCCAAATTGTATCTTGAACCGCCGCGACCCTTCCTCATGTCCTGCAACACAACGCAAGAGGACACGGACGATACATTAAAGCTTAGAATAACTAACCAAACATATTTTGCTCTGGTTGTGATGTTTTTTTGACGGCAGTGAGCTAATTTGAAACAGTTCCAAATAATATAGTGCAATAATATTATGTATAAAATAGACATATATTTTAATACAAATGACAAGGTTAAAACCTTGTAATTTGTATTATTATATAATACTAGTATTTTTTAATTATGCATTCCATTTTGGTGAGTGCACTTTTTCCTCGAGTGGCACAACGAGTTATTATGCGTTTTTAGCCTCTTGAATATTTGGAGTTTGAAATGGTTAGTTATACTGAGAGGTAATTTGATTCTGAGACAACGGCGCAACATTCTCATTTGAAAGTGGCTTTTTTTGCATTTTCTGCGCCGTGTCATGTTGTCAACTCTGTCGTCATTGAGCACAGTCTTGGGTCAAGTTATTCCAATAGAATTACATAAAGTACAAAACATAGAATTGATTGCAATTTGATTCACAGTGTACTAAATTACTGTTCATTGGGATGGCACAATAACAATATCCCACATCCAAAACAGGTTTGGATTGATAAGTGTCACTTCAATCCCAAAAGGTCGCAAGAGTTGTGTGCTTGAAGTACACCATCCGCTTCATTTCATATCTCCCCTCAAAGGCACAACATGATGCTCTATGACGAGTCCACGGTGCCAATGACACTTACGCCCGTGGCAAGGTCCCAACAAACGCCCAGTGTCAACACAACGAACCACAGGTCAACGTCGTTTCTGCAAGTGGCGGACGCCGACACTCTCAACCAGCCCACACCGCCGTCGGAACTCAAGGCCAAGCTGAAGCACTGGTACCTTGGCGCCCCCGGGACATTGCTTGGCGCATCTTTGGGCTTGTTGGTCGGGTACATTGTGACCACAGACGCCATCCAAGGGCCACTCAAGGACTACGACTTCAAATACGGCAAAGTCGCAGAGAAGTCTGTGATGCAGCTCGGCACTCTCTACCTTCGCGCCGTTCTCTGTGTCATGGTGCCGTTCACGGTCACCAACTTGACCCTCGTGAGTGCCGAGATCATGACCACGAAGCGATGGTGGTGCCGTATCGGCTGGCGCGCCGTTGCTTTGTCTTGCTTCTCGTCCGCGATCGTCGTCTCCCTCGGTTTGTACGTAGGCATTGCCTTCTTCTCGACGTACTTTGAAGGCCGGAAATTTGCATTCCAGCCGGCCCCGTTTGTCTTTTACTGCCCCACAAACGCGAGTCACATCCTTCAAGTGAACACGAAGACCGGCGGCCTCTACTGTGGTCCCACGACCGAGACGACGCTCCAAAAGGTTGCATTTGCCGTCAACGACACGAGCAAAGCGTGGATGTATTCGCCCATCGTGAACCAATTCGTCGACTACGGGTCCGTGGCACGCGAAGTCCTGAACATCGTCTTCTCCATCACACCGACGACATTCACCAAGGGCACCAACATCAACCTCGTCCAGTTGGTCGTCTTTGGCTTTGTGTTTGGCATCGCAATTGGACTCGTGGGGAAGAACCCCAAGACCAACAAGATCATGCTCGTCTTGCGGGAACTCAACGCAACGTTCGAGATCATGACGATGTGGGTCATGAGTGTCACCCCACTCGCACTCATACCGCTAGTGGCTGGCCCGATCTACGCCGGTACCCACAACCCGTTTGGCGGAGCGTCCAAAACCTTCCCCCAAGGCAACGACATTGCTCATTTGAGCTATTACGCTCTCGCTTACCTCCTCGTCTCGGCGATCCATGGCCTCGTTGTCCTCCCCTTACTCCTCCTCGTCTTCAAATGCACCAACCCGATCAAGCTCCTCTGGCAGATGAAACGAGCGCTCCTCTACGCATTTGGCACGTCCTCGTCCCGCCAGAGCCTCCCCGTCCTCCGCAGCAACTACGATCGCGCCATGGGTCGGACCCCCCAATCCATGTCCCGCTTCCTCCTCCATGTTGGCGCGTCACTCCACAAGAGTGGCGGCGCGCTCTACCTTGCTCTCTCGCTGGTCTGGCTCTTTTACAACGCTGGTCTCAAGGACTTTTTCACGCCGACCAAGATTGTGTTGGCAGGCATTATGTCGACGCTCGGCTCGTATGCCGTCGCGCCCGTTCGCAACGGTGGCATCGCAGCCGTCATGTGCGTATTTGGCATGCTCACGGGTCTGGCCACGCCATATGCGTTCAATTTTTTGTTGTTGGTCGAGTGTCTCGTGGATCCCCTCGCAACTGTTTTGAACGCGTGGAGCAATGTCGTGGTCACACGCATCGTCGAACAGACAAACGACGCGTTGGTCGAGGTGAATCGGGGAGCAACTAATTAAGTTATATCTATACCACATGGAGGAGTGAGTTTTTGTCGTTGTCTGCGCTGTAGACACTTCCTTGTCGCCTCACAACAACTTTTGCTAAATTGTACAACGTAGTAGCATTTCTATTAATAGTACCATTTTGAAAAATGGTCATATTATCTTCTACTTTTCCAATTTTTTATTGTTTTTGAAATATTTTAAAATGTATTTAATATATGTATATTTGTTTAAAAATATCCCAAATATATTTAATATACTAGTACATTTTAGATACTTTAAAAATATCTAAAAGATATTAAAATTTCTAAAAATATAGATAGGAAAAGATAGGGAAAAAAGAGAAGATTAAAATGTGCCAAAAAACACCTTTTCACCAGTTGAGGTTATGAATCGAATCCAGCAGTCCAAGATCCAACACAATGATGCCAAGAGCGTTTCTAAAGAGCAAGCGCCGTCTCTCAGGTGCTTTGAGAGGCCAGAAAAGTGGTACACCATCCTGGACATCAAAACTTTCTTCGCATCTGCATCTTGCAGCTTTGCGAGTCAGTGGTCATCGGACATGGTGGGCGAGAAGGAAAAAGGTAGCCGAGGTTGCATGTAGTTGTGCCCACGACGGAAAGGATGCCAACGCTCACGAACGTCGTGGACGGCGGGACGACAGAGCCAACGTGGCGGGGCCCTCCGACGGAGCGACGGTAGCGTGGTGCCCAATCGCAGACACGTACGCCAAAGGCGGGGGATTGCAAGATGGCCGCAGGAAACACAATTTCATTGTAGAGAGGATTGTCGTACGCATTGACCACTTGCGGGGCCATTTCCCAGCGCCACGGCTCGGCTGCCTTGTTGGCGCGCTTGAGTTCCTCGGCAAACGCAAACCGCTTTAGTTCCAACATGTTGGCTGCAAACGAATGGTCGCGAGTAATGCGCTGCGTCGAGTAGTCGAGTCACTGGTCGGGGTACCCCCCTACCTTGGCTCGGAATGCCTCAAGCTTTTCAATTGACTTGGCTTTTGTCGCGGGCGACATCCACTCGAGCGCGTGGATCTTTTCGGCCAGCGCACGCTTCAAATAGCCCACGAGGTCGTCCATGGCAACCTTGACGTCAGCGAAAAAGTACTTGTCGCAGTAGACAGCGCCCATGAGCTCACCGCCAGCGCTGTTGAGCGCATTCACGACACGATTCCACCGCGGCGCGAGTTCCTTGGTTCCAGACAGCGCCTGTGCCAGCTCAAAGTTGGCTTGGACAAACGTCGCGGGCAAGTACGGCGCCACTTGGCGGAGGATCTGCCACTTGGCATACGTCTTGTACTGCGGCAACGCGTCGACCGTCATATCTGTCGCGAGAAACGAAAAGCCACGTCTGGAAGCGGCACGCCGTACCCACGAAACGCAGTGACCCATGGAAACGCCGCCGCGCGGAGGTCGTCGGCCGTCCGCTTGTTGTACAAGGACGCGAAGTCCCGCATGGCCGTGCGCGTGCGAGATGTCGTGGCGAGGCGGGTTTCCACGGCGACGTTGGCGTCTGCAACCGCGGCGCTGTCGTCGCCACTGCCAAGGAGCGTCCACACTTTGACAATGTACGCCCGGTATGCTTCGAGGAGCGGTGCCTTGTCCGCGTCCGTGTAGTAGTCGCGATCGGGGAGACCGAGGCCGCCTTGGGAAACGACGACGCAGAGCATGTCCGACTGCTTGTAGTCGGGGGCGACAGAAAACTCGTAGAGACATTCAAGTCCGCACGTGTGCAGAAAGGCCGCGCATTCGACGAACGCGTCCACCGAGTTGGCCGCATCCACGCGCGCAAAGAGTGGCGTCAAGACATTGGCGCCCGCCGCTTCGACGGCCGACTCTTCCTTGACCGAGGCCCAGAAATGCGCAATGTCGGCATTGGGCGTGCCGGGGGCAAGCGAGTGCGTATTCGCCGCGAGGTCGTCGCACAACCCGCGCAAGTTGGCGAGAACGTCGTCGTGCAGCTTCTGGAAGGCGCCCCCACGAAGAATACTCGGCAGGGATCGGGTTCTTCTCAGTCCAGTCTCCCCACGCAAACTCCTTGAAGTCTTGGCGCGGGTCCACGGATCTTTTCATCGCGTCGAGCTGCAGCCCGTGGGTCGTCGAAGTCAGCGCCATCGGGCTTGCTCGGAAATGATGGGATTTGCCTTCTTTGCCGAACAAGTTGCGTGGCTTGGCAGTGGGGGGCCACGCGACCACAGAGCTTTGGGTGCATATTCTGGGGCTGCATGTGCGCCGATAGGTTCAAAACAGGTTTTATTTCAGGTTATATAAAAAAAGAAGAAAAAACTATTCAGGTGCGTTGCCAGTTATTGTATTTTGCCAACCCTGAGTGCACCAAGGTTTTGTGCACGCTAACTTGATCGCTTGACGGCAAAGTGTCCCGATCTCACGTTCGACCGTGCGATCGAGTGTGAGTCGAGTGCGCGAGCGTTGTGCGTTCGACGCGTGCGTCAACCTGATGCGACCTGCCGTCCGTGCGTCGCGAAGGCGACTGTTGCGACTGGCTTCAACCTTCATCGAGAAAGTTTCTCCGTTTTGCGCATTGGTCTCTTGTAAATAATTTTAGTCAATAAAAATCCACGGGACATCAAATGAATGCTACATGGGCACAGCATGTTTGGTCGATGTAGCATAGTATGTAGCATCGACTTTCTTGGTGGGGCACCGAATATATAGCATCTATGCTAGTACATCGATAACGCATTGTAGTATTGTACTACGTAGTAGCATAGCTGGTGGGGATGCTCTTAGCTTCGTTTATTCCTTGAAACTAATTTCGGATCGTGATGCCCTACCCTCCATCACTGGTTCCTTCATCCTCGAATCGGTTGCTGAAATAAGTTGGCAAAGTTGTGTGCGTCTCCATTTCCTTGGGCCTTCCCCACATACCAATTCGCAAACGCACAGACTCTGTGTCCACTTTGAATTCCTGCATGACCTGCCATTGACCGCTTGACCTCCTCCCTCTCGGCAGCATCCTGCTCTCGAGGATCAGGTGTATCGTAACTTTCATAGACTGGGACGTCGTGACCAGTTTGAAGTGGTGCTGTACGCGGAGAAAGTGTTCTGTCGGGGGATTGACTTGTCATTTTGGATGACTCCCTGTGAACACGGCCCATGAAAGTGTATACTTCGCAGGTGTGTTTACAGCATCCGACTTGCCCAATGTAGTGCCAATTTTGCAGAAAATCTTCGAATCTTCAATTCTTTTTAACGATCTCAACTCAATCCCCCGACACCGACAGAGCATAGTTTTCACGAGCCGCACAGCAAACTGCACACTACGTTGGACCTTGATGCATCGGACTTCACCGTCTATAAATTTGGAATTCACTCCGTTCATTCACCAATTCACTCCGTTCATTCACCAATTCACTGCGCAACAATGAAGACTACCACCATCCTCCTATCGGCCCTTGCCGTCACCACAGCCTCCTTGTTCAAAGGCGTTCATTTGCGCGATGTCGAACAGTCCCAGTGCGGTGAAATGCGAGAATACGTCGACTACCCTGGCAACGACATCGGCAGCGTCTCTGCGACCCGGTACGACCAGTGCTGCTCGGCATGTGCCAGTGATTCCCGGTGCACGTTGGTTGTGTGGAACTCCAAGGACCAAAAATGCTACAAGAAGAACGCCAAGAGCAGCCCAGTGTATCTCGAGGGAGCGGAGACGTATTTCATGTCTGGTCGCACCTCGTCCACGTCGGGCACCCAATGTGGCAGCTTGAACACGAATTCCGACTACACGGGGAACGACATCAAGAACGGCTACGCCAACACGGTTGGCGAATGTTGCACCATGTGCCGCAACGACTCGCGCTGCAAAATCGCTGTCTTCAACTCCAACGAACGCAAGTGCTACCTCAAGAGTGCCAAGGGCACGTGGTCCTTTCTTGCGGGCGCGACGACCATTGACATGTAATTGCGGTTGCTGCTTGCGCGCCAATGATCAATAATCACGTGTATTCATTGCTTTGCATCGCCATGAGTATAAGTCCACGATGAATATAAGTCCACGATATGTATTCATCGTTTGCCGAGATCTGGCGAATGCCCCTCAGTCGCACAGTTGCCCAAATATGCCCACTTATACTCTATACTCGAGTTTATGAGGACGTCGTCGTCGTCCTCTTGGAAGAGGTTATAAAAGAGGTAACACTTCAACCGAGTTGTTATGAGCGCATATCACCCCCACAAGTAATATACCGGGCCATTGAGCCCTGAGGTGTTCGTCCAAGCCGCGACCACTGGGGTTGCAGGACTTCATTCTCGTGCTGCCAGTGACCGACCACGCAAATGTCATTACCCGCCGTTGGGGAACGACTGACAGCACGCAAAATACGAAATGCATCATTTCCATCAAATCCAAGCGCGTTATCCGGAATGCCAGTTGTCCGGTTGAGTCTCTTATTCCAAGTTCGACGACGGAGCGATCCGGGCTGCCTCGTCGTCCATGGACGACTTACTCGCATCTGTCCGTGGCGCCCATACGTGTGCGCATCCTCTTGGCTACGAAAAGTTCCGCGCGTCTCTTTGTCTCAGCCGTGAGACCGAACTGCATGATCATCAGCAGGTGGCGCTTCTCTGGATGGCAGCGCGAGAAGGGTCGACCGCCCACGGCTTGCAAGGAGGAATCTTGGCCGACGGGCCGGGCCTCGGCAAGACCCTCACGATGCTCAGTTGCATTCAACTGCATGCGTCCACTGCTCCCACACTCGTCGTTGTGCCGAACCAGATCATCGCCCAACAATGGTAGGCGAGTTTTGTCACATGGGTCGTCCAACCGTGGAATGTCCTAGGTTGAAGGATATGTCGACCCATTTCAAGCCCCACACATGGACCGCGTGCATCTTTTCCCCGTCCGAACCCATGAACCCGCGGTGCCACATTGTGCTCATCCTCATGAAGGACCTCACCAAGGAATGGTCTGTTGTCTTCCCGCTTGGATCACATCTTTCTGACCTCTCCAGGCATCGACGGCAAAGCGAGTTGAGCGAGCGCGGGCGCAGCGTCAGTGTTCTCTATCACGTGTCTTGGCGCCGCATTTGCGTCGACGAAGTCCAGGAAATCCTCGGCAAGTCGTCGCTTGCAGCCCAAATGATCCAACAGCTTGAAGCCCCCATCCGATGGGGATTGTCAGGAACCCCCGTCTCCAAAGTTGTCGACATTGCAGGTATTTTAGCAAATCCTATCGCTCCATCATGACGTCATCCAGGTGTCGCGCAGTTTCTCCAATTGGCGCCGTACGATTCAAGTCATTGGTGGCGCAAACATGGTGACGTGGCACTCTCGCTTGTCCAACCTGTCTTGGACGACATTGTTTGGCGTACACCTAGTCACCATGTGACTCAAAGCTTGCAACTACCAGGGCAAACAATCTTGCCGGTACGCGCGTGACTTCGGCCACCACAGTTGTGTGACCCGTCTTTCGTAGACGACGTATGTGTCCATGACTGCCATTGAATTTGCCGCGTACCGACCTCAATTTGAAAAGTACGAATCGTTCATCTGCATGTCGTCCCTCTAATTCGTCTAGATACATCAAAGACGTTCGGAAGCGGATCGCCAACTTTGAAGACAACGAGCGCCCGATTGCCATGAATGAGCTGCGTCAAGTGCTCAACCACCCTGCGGTGCTGGGGCTATGCAAAGGCGCGTCGCATGTCTCGTTTCTCACAAAAGCCAAAGCCATCTCGGCGGACTTTGTCGCGAACATGACGACGCGGCAGCGCGAGCAGTGTTCCTCGGCGCTGTCGCAGTGGCTCGAATCGGCTATCTCGCATGCAGGCGACCTCGAGACTGCCTACATTACATGGTGCGAGCACTTTGTCGAGATTCCAGTCCCGTGGCTCGTGCAGCTCAAGGTCTTCTCTGCACTGGCAGAGTTTGCCACCGCGGGGCCAATCAAATACCGCCACCAAGTCCACCGCGCGGTCCTCGACTCGCGGGACATGCGCCTCCCCGCCATCCTCTGGCAGCGCGTGTTTGAATTTTTGCATGAAGATTTTTCGAGCCAACAGTTGCGGCTCGCCCACGACCACCAAGCGCCGCTGAAAGCCGCGTTTGATGCAATGTCGGCATCGTTTTGGGCCGACCATGGCACTGAATCGCTCGACGGCTTTCAAAACGAGGTCGAAGCGTCCTATCACTTGGGTACAGAGTCAAGGCAACGAAGGACTGACGATGAGTGATTGGTAGAATACCGATTGCCGCGGCCCGCCATGCAAGAACTCTTGAGTGAGTTTATGAGCATGCGACTGTCCGAAGCCAAGTCCCGCGTGGGTATTTTTGAGCGTCCGACGTTGTGGCATTATCTGAGGTTTATACTTTTACATGGGATTTTAGACTAACGTTGACCATACATACTATTAGGAACAAACGAAGCAGCAACGTCGACGCGGCTGAGATTCGCCTCGTGACGACGGATCTCCTGGCGCAGTATATTGAGCAGTTTAGCGCCAGTTTGAAGAACTTGTACGATCTCATGCACGCAGACTGGTCTGCAGTCCTGCCACGTGTCTTGGAAGCGTACGTGTGGTGATGCGGTCGTGGATGTTGACGTAATCCTAGGTACGGACGCTGCAATCACGCGACGCGGCGTATGGACCGGACGTTGGTCGTGGGGCGCGAAGACCGATGGCAGCGGCGGGACGCGCAACACAGCCAAGGCCGCGGCCAACTGGCGCTCGGGCCGCGCTGCGTCGTCTGTTCGTTGCGGAATCGCATCGACATGGCCATGAGTTTTTTGGAAACGGAAGGCAAGACGCCGACGCTTATGCTGCTCTTTTTTACGACGGACGCGCCATCGCATGTACGTGGTTGGTCTTGCTGGTTGCTCAAGCTTTGGCAGATCCAAGCCAAGCTGCAACGAGGCACGTCGACGCTGCAGCAATTGCTGTCGCTGGCCACGTTGCTGGACAATTGGCTTCGCGCGTCGCTCGAAATTCAAACGTGCTTGGCGCTCATCCAACAGGGCGGACACATGCGCCGCGTGAGCCTCGCGCACCATAAATTTCGCCTGGCCAATTGCTACCGAAATTACACGAATGCGATTGCGGCGCTGGACTCGAGTGTGGCAACTGTCGCGTGCGACCAATGTCGTGTGGTTGTGCCCAAGTAAGCGTCTCGGTATGGAGCAACCAACGATTGATTGTGGTGGTAGGACGGACATTGCGCTGTTGCTGTGCTGCCATCGGTTTTGTCCGGCTTGCTGCACGCTGGAGCGACGCTGCGCCCTCTGTCAAAAGCCTCAGCCCTTTGCCATGACCAAGGCCCCGCCGCTGCCACCGCATTTATACATTGGTGGGTCCAAGATGGATGCGATCGTTGCCGATTTGAAAGCTATCACCCCGCATGACAAGTGCGTCGTGTTTTCCCAGTATCCCGAAGTGCTGGAACTACTTAAGACGCAGCTCGACGACTTGCCGTTGCCGTGTGTGCAACTCAAGAGTGGCAACCAGATTGAACTGCGACACCAATTCCAAACACACGCCAACATTCGTGTGCTCTTGCTGCCACTCAAAAAGTACAACCATGGGTACGACCATGATGGGGGATTAGCGACACATGGACGACGTAGACTCAACTTGGTGGAAGCGACGCACGTGTTTTTATTAGAGCCGTCGCTCCAACCTGCGTTGCATGCCCAGGCCATGGCGCGCGTCAAGCGACTCAACCAAACACAACCAACCTTTGTCCACCGGTACGAATTGACTAAGATGACGACGCATGAGGCGTGAACTAGGTATGTCATGCGGGACACCGTCGAGGAAGCCGTGGAAGCGGCGTTGACGCAGCCGCGCCGCTTGACCAAAGCCGACATCTTTCGCATCTTTGCGCACGACACGTTCGAATCGCAGTAAAAAAGCTGGCGGCGACCGTGCCGTGTTTATGACACTCTAAATTATCTATGCACGTAATTGATTGGTTGGATTGGATCAAGTTCAAGATTGAGCGGAATTCAATGCAGGGTAAATGGAGAGATGGACATGACTGAGGCAAGCCTGATGCCGACGAAATGGCGTGTACCTTCATTCACTAGACGCACTCGAACCATGAACACGCCTCGTTAATGAAGGTGCGCGGAAGCAGCTGACCACGACTGGCCAAGGGGCGCTTGGAATGATGGCTTTGCTCCGTTCTCATCGAATGCGAATGTTTGTCCACATCTCGTTGGTTCGAATAAACAGTGTCCGGATCCGGATAATGGAACGCCACCTGCGACATTCTTTAAGCAGACAAAGCGATCAATATAGTCCTCCTGGTCTTACGACATAATACTATATATGACTAATACTCCGGAGTAGATGGTTTCAGAATACATAAAATAGTTAGTCAAAGTAGAATAAAATGTACGATGTATAATTTGAACGGTGCAAGGAAATGCAAAATTGGCTCGAGTAAAAATAGATGTTTCCGAAGCCCCCACAATTAATCAGTCGCCGTTGTCGATGAGCAAGCGAGGAAACCGCGACGGGAACAAGCGCGGCACGCGTGGACGCGGCCGAGACGGCTACGAGTCGGAAGAAGGAAGCTGCAACGAATCTGTTGCGTCGAATGATACCATCGAGAGCAACCGTAGCACCCGAAGCCGGGTGTCGGCGGAAGATACGTCGCAAGAAGACTTGCTCGACCGCTACATCGAAGAACTTAGCGAGAAGCGGTAAGGATTTATCCACGGCTCTCGTCAGTGGACTCCTCACGTGGAAATAGTTCCACAACCCGCGTAGCTGCGCTCCAAGGGGTGTTCAAACTGCTAGTGCATTTTATTCCGGCAGAACTCTTCATTGACAGGTACAGAGAATCGCCGTCGCTCCTGCATGCAACGTCACCTTGTCTTGCACAGATTCGATACGCTGTATGAAAATGCACTCAACTCCGCGCGCCGTCCGACGGAAGAAGAAGGCAAACTCGCGCCGCGCATCTTGGCCATCATGGGCCTCATGCTTGGGGCGAATTCCGACCACTTTTTCGGGAAGGTGGAATCCGTGCTGGAGCCGATCATTAAATCTCCATCGCACAGCGACGCTGTCCGCGCCTCGGTATGTGTTCTTTCCATGCCTGTGCTGACTCATCCCGCCAGGCCTTGGAAGGGTTGGGTTTGATCTGTTTTGCCTGCAGCTCGGACGACGAAAACGCGCAAAACATCATGGGGCTATGCGACCCCTTCCTCAACAACGATGTGGCGCCCATTCTGGCAAAAATTGCGCTTGAAACGTGGGGTGCGCTCGCGTCGACGCTCGACTCGAGCTACCTCGTCGACGAAGGGTTTTTAGACACGTACGGGCAACGGATCGGATGCCGATGATGATGATGATGATATTTCTTCTGTAGGCACTTGACACTGCTGGAGGAGCTCACAAACAACGCCGACTTGGACGTACGCACCGCCGCGGGCGAGAACATTGCGCTGCTCTTTGAGGCGATGTACAAGAATGGGATCCGCGACCACGACGACAAGAACGCGATCGAGAAGCGCCTCTTGGATTTGAGCAAAGAGAGCAGCAAGAAGTTTTCCAAGAAGGATCGCAAGGAACAACACTCGGTCTTTCGCGACGTGTACAAGACTGTGGCCGACAACGAACCACCGAACGTCTCGTTTAGCCTCGAGAATGAAACCCTCCGCTTCCACGACTGGGGCTCCATCATGCAATTTGAAGCGATCAAGGAATGCCTCCAGTCGGGTCTGCTCGAGCATCTCAAGTTTAACAACAATGTGCGTGAGATCTTTGACCTCCCGCATACGTCGGAGGTGTATCCCCGCGTCGAGAAGGTACGACGTCGATATCCTGAGACGTGGGATGGCTGACTGTGGATGTAGCGCGCGACAAAGTCCAAGAATAGCGAATCGCGCAAGTTCCAGAGCGAGGTGCTCAAGGACGAACGAAAGCGACGCCAAGGCGAGAAGAACGCATTCATAGAGAGCACCGAGTATGCCGACTATTAATATTGGACGTTTGCATGATACGCTGTGAACGACGGCGCAACGTGGATGCGTCGTGGCGTCGTGATCATGTACGCAATGTCGGTGGGTGGAGGCAGGGACGCCAAGGCTGCTGGTGTGTTGGGGAAGGTAGCGCGGGTGGCAGGGCGAGGCCGGTGTGGGAGCTGACGAGTGCGCCGTTTCCATAAGAAGACACTGCTTGCAAGCGCGAGCAGCAGCGAGCTCCAGAAGAGAAAGGGCGAACTTTTAGTTGCAAATCGATGGCGCGTTTCGTCGAGGATCTCGAGCGAACATTCCCATAATGTAGAGTCGGGGGATGCTGGTGGACGGCACACTCCGCCATGGCCGTTGGCAGAAATTCGGACCGCGCCCCGAGTTCGTGGAATCAAAATCTGAAAGTACCCGTCGTCGTCGGCCAGACCGGCTGCTGGTGCTGTCGTCGTATCATCTCCCATCGGTTCAACTTCGACGGGGATGCGGGTGTAGGGTCGTCCATGTTGATCTGTGAGTCGTCCGTAGAGGAGGCGGTACGCGTCGCCGTCGATCACGCGCACTCGGCTGTCGGTCATCTTGTTCAGCCACGTCGCAGTTCGAAATGTGAAATGTCCATTTGGATAAAGATTTGAATTGGGGCAATTTCATTGGCCCATGGATGAATTTATAGCCAATCAGACGACTCAAATTCAAACAATGACGTCTTCCATTTCGCGCGCCTATTGTCACCCGTCCACTGCCAAGCTCTGAACGCAAGTAGATATATTCAAAAGCCATAGTTGGCACTATATTCGTAGCCACAGGTGCGCGTGGTAAAAATGATCATCCTCTCTTCCTACATAAGTATCATGGACAACATGAAGCTCCTTATAACGTAAACGTCGTCGTGCTCGCGCGGTTCAAGCGCAGGCCCAATTGCTTCTTCTTCAAAAACTGAAGCACTTCGGCGAGCGTCTGTGCTTCGTCTTGCTCGGGCGCGGTCGTTTCGAGGCAACGGATGACCGTTCGGAACGCGTCCAAATGTTCCTGCAACGTCGGCAGCGTCTCCGTGCCCGTGCCGTCTTCCGTCACGTCAGCGACGGCCTGCGAGACACTCAACGCGTTGTCAAGCGCCTTAAACTCGTCCAGCGCTTCCCGCGGCTCGTCGAAAAACTCTTCGTTGAGCTGCTTGTGCACGTCGTTTTCGCCGCGCGAATTGAGCAATTCCTTGATGTTGATGACGCCGCCGAGCTGGAGGCAGTAGAGCATGCTCCACAAATCGTCCTCGGTCGACTTTTCCAGCACTTCGACGTTCGTGACGGGCTCACCGTGGTACGCCGCGACAAAGCTGGCCTTGCGCCAGCAATTCACGACCACTTCCTTGGGCACTTCCCGCCACGCTTCGGAAATCCACTGCATCGCTTGGAGCTGCTTGACGCTATAAATATCGGGCGCGCCTTCTTCGTTGCGGTCGATCGCGTGCGCCAAGTGCTTCATGCGGTACCGGCACTTGAATGCCGTCGTGATGCCGCAATGCATCGGCTGGGCCTTCGAGCCCATCGTGTGCGGGTAGACAATCAGGCGCACGTTCGAGAGCTCGAGGCCGACGACAATGTGCGACGGCGCGTTGTCAATGAGGAGCAGAATCGAGCGCTGGGCAAATTGCATTCGCGCGTTCAGGTCGCGCAGCCAATTTTGAAAGATAAAGACCGTCATCTTGGACTTGGCGTTGTGCACATAGTTGAACCCGAGCTTCTCAGCCGACTGCGACCGCCAGTCCTTGGGCGCCGACACCTCGCCAATGATAAACGGCTCCAGCATTTCACTCCCGTCGGCGTTGCACGTGAGCGCGACCGTGAGCTTGGATTCTTGCGCAAAGTGAACTTCGAGGTTGTCATGGTCGGCAAACGCATGCGGTGAAATGCGGAAGAAGAGACCCGTTTCATCCATGGTGAAAATGTCCTTCAGCGCGTAGTGCTGCGTGAGTTCCTTGATGTGCACGGACGTGAGCTCGTCGGGGAGCTTGAAGTCCATGACTTGCGGGATCAGCGCGGTCGCGGTCGAGTCGATCAAATTCATTGCCGCCATCGGGTTGCCCGTGTTCGACTTGGGCATACCGAGTTTCTTGAACCCGTGGCGCTGCTTGAACGAGCTCAACCAACCGTTCGAAAACGCAAGTTTGCCTTCGAGGCCCATCTGCGCACTCAACTCGCGCCCCTTTTCCTTGATCGCGTCGCCCGTCAAGTTGACCTTGTTGTGCCGTTCCAAGACCCAGTTCGCGAGCGCTTGATCAAAGTGATTGAACTTGGTCGGTCGGATGGTCTTGCGCGAGAGATCGAAGGCCGCGCCGCCGACACTTTCACGGAAGAGATGCTCGTGCTTGAGGATGTTGCTCATCGTGGGCTGCGTTGGCGCTTTCGAGAGCTGAAACTCGAGCATCGCCCAACGGCACAAGTCCTTCTGCGTGATTTTCGGCGTGCTGCGGTGCTTCTCACAGATGCGGCGTTTCTGCTCGACGGTGAGGTTCCCTTTTCCAACGCCATCGGCGGCGCGACCGCGGCGCGCTTTGACCTTGGCTGTTTCAGGCGTGCTGGGCATGATGTGTGACGTCAACGGGGGTCTCGTTGATTGATGCCCTCGACTCCTTTTGAGTTTTGTGAAAAACAATAACCCCCTTCTTCGTTTATCCCTCTTCATCCCATGCCGCCCAGGCCTTTGAATTTTATCCAATCCGAACGGGGGGAACTGGATTTAATTCAAATTTTGCCCAATCGTACTGAAGATTCAGATCAGCCGTTGCGAATCCTCCCTATCTGAATTTATACCTGCGTTTTCTGTATATTTTAATGGAAAACAAAAAAAATCGAGGCCATTTTCAAAAATTCGGGCACCGACGCACGCACTCCACGCGGCAGGAAAGGCGCGCAAACGCGCGGTCTCGGTTCTCGGGCCTGGAAGTCAAGGCGACCCGCCGGGACCAGGGAAGCCCTCTTATCTACTTTACATACGAGGCGCTACTGGCCTCGCTCTCCTTCTCAACAGGTGGCGCGGGAGGAGGAGGTCCCGACGGTGGCCCGTCTGCCACGGGACCAAGGACGACGCCAAACACAGCAGTTAGCATGTGCATGATCCCGTAGATGAGACGCACGAGAAGGATCCACACGATGCGCATGAGGACGACGCCCAGGCAAAAGATGGCCGCATAGACGGCCCACACATCGAGCATGACAACTTTGTGCCACGGGAGCTTGAGGTCGACCGTGGCCAAGTGCGCCGAGCCGTACTTCAGTGTCGACTCGATGATATCCACGACTCGATTGATGCCACCGGCGCTTCGAAGGGCCGCACCGACACGCGCGGCGTTGCGCGCGTACGTCTCGTTGCGCAAGAGAAAATGGGCTTTCTGGCGGACTTCTTCGGCCGAAAAGTGTGTCTTGTCCAGCATGAGTCCCGCCCCAGCGTCCACGACACGCGCGGCCACGTCAGGCTGGTCCACGAGGAATGGGAGACAGAGCACGGGTTTGCCAAAGACGAGTGCCTCTTGTGCAGAGACCATGCCGCAGTGCGAAATGACTACACAAGATAGTGTCAGCACCGATTCTACATGCACCAAACTGCGCTACCAAGTTTGACGGACGGGTGCGCGAGGACTTTGAGATGCGGGAACGACGCACCCATGACCTTGATCCGAAACGTCGGCGGCAAGGTCGGCGGCAGCGAGCTCCGCTGGTCGTTCGGAAGCATCCACAACACGCGGTAGGCCGGGTCGTTTGGGTTGGTGAGGCCGACAATGATCGCCATGGCTTGCCACACTTCAATGTACGAGAGCGAGCCAAAGCAAATGTAGATGACGCCGTGGAGGCCGTCGTCGCCGCTCATCCACTGCTGGACAAGCTGCGGCAATTGCGCGTCCGACGCCGACTGGTTGAAGCTCTCGAGCGGGATGAGCGGACCGACCATGTGCACGAGCGGCGAAAGCGGCCGCGGGTATTCGAGGCCGTATGCCGTGTTGAGGAGGATGCGCGCGCCTTTGAAAATGTCGTGCTGGGAACGATATGGCGCTAGCTGGAGTTCCCACCGAGCCTTGTTGAGCTACTCAAGTCGAGATGAAGAATGCCATGGGAGAGTTGGACGGACCTGCATGAAGGGTGGTGTGAGTGCGACGGAGAGCAGCCGCGGGAAGAGGAGGTTCATGCACCGATTCCAGAGACTCATGTGGATAGAGAACCCCGTGCCCCATGCCGGAACGTAGGACGGGGTGCCGCCCATGTCGAAGAGAGTCGACGGCGAGTTGACAAGATATGGCAGTTGGAGCTTGTGAACGAGGTCGTGGCCGCCGATCGTGGCGATGTCGACAACCACCAAATCGGGCATATTTTGGGACACGACGGGGTAGAGCGCGTCGTACATGGGCTGCGCCGTGGGAATGTACACGTCGTTGAACATGTTGAGGATGCCGCGGAAGTTGGATGCATCGCGGGTGATCGCTTGGAGCTTCTCGCGGAGAACTTCGGCCGAAATGGGAAATTCGCCGGCCGAGACAAAGGCCGCGCCCGTCCGTCGAACCCATTCTTTGCCTGAATCGTGGGTCGCAAAGCTAACGTTGCATCCTTGGCGAACCATCTCTTCCGCGACACGGAGCAGCGGCGTCGCGTGGCCGCGAATGCCGAGGGAGATGAAGAGCACGTGTTTCTGCCGAAGGTCGAAGGTTGCATCGATTGCAGGGGAACGATCCGAGTCCCCGCCAGTAAGGTCATAGTAGACGCCGGGGTGGGGGTTTCGTGATATCCAACCAAGAGACGGAAGAGCGAGAGCCGCCAAAAGCACCCATATGCACGTCCAGCGCGGCCCGCCGTGGCGCGGCCTCTCTCTGGTCATGAGAGCTCTGCAACAATTGGCCAACCTGGATCCAGCCTACTATTAGTAAATATGTAGTAAGGTACTGTATTGACCGCTTCGAAGGTGTAAAATGCAGGATTAATCGCTCAAAATACCTCAAAAGTCGAAGTACTATTAATAGCTACTACTTCGATATATGTATGCAACCTTCGATTTACGAATTTAGAAATAGATGATATTTCCTGTTCCATCGAAGTACTTCGGAGAAATATTTCGAAGAAATGAGTAAATGAATTGAATTATCTATACTAATTCGAAGCGTGGTGTCTTTCAAGTGTTCAACAATATCAGTCAAGATAAACTTTGAAGAAACTTGAAATTAACGAGGATGAAAATAAACTGTGAAATGTGGACCATTTTGAACATTATTTTCGAGAGAAATTAATGTCGTTTCAAAGAGGTACCACTTCCATGCCAAATCTACTCTTCGTACGATTTGATTGGTCTAATTATTTCAATAATCCTTTCGATCTGTTGATTAGATTGGACCACCTCCTCTTGTCGCACAATTTTTCGTAAGGGCCTGCTCAAAATACCGATGCGCAAGCTGACAGGGCCTGGTCGGACAACGAGGAAGAGAAATGCGACGGCAGACAAGTTGGCAGTGGTCACACCCGCTTTGGTGTGCGCGTCTACATTTGCTGAGGGATATGAAATTCCGAGCGTGAGATGGGAGCGTGCCTGTGCGATGAGAGCACCAACGCCAATGGCACCATACAGCATGGTGAAGGTCCGGGCGTTGGTGAACCCGTGTATGTGGATCGGGTGGCGCACAGATGCGCACGTGACACTCACGGATTCATAGAAGTCACCTTGGTCGTGGACAGAAGTTGCCACCAAGGCCACCACGAGACATCAGAGAATCATCAGAGCCATTTGAGTGTGCTTGTAGGTTTCGCTTCGAGGCACCGCGTTCTCGCACGGTCATGTCGAGACGAACCTGACCTAAAGGGAACGGAAAGTGAACGGATCGTTCACACGCAAAGAGAGAGGGAGCGTTATCCGGAATATCATCCACCATGGTGAAATCCAGCCAATAGCGTTGATGTCTTCCCTCTCAAAAGGGAACGGAATCGCTGTGCGACCTAAAGCGTGGGCAATACCGGTAATGGCAACAATGTCGTTCCCGACGAAGGCACCTTTCATCAAAATACAGAACAAAGACATTGAGGTACTAACATTTTACGACATACTAGTATAATATTTTAGTGTGATGGTTCGTCACGCATGGCATGGCGTCGATTGGACAACAGGAAAGGCCATTGGCATGGCGATCGATTCGACTGACACAGTCGTTGGCACTGGTGACAACTGGACCACATACGGGCCTTCGCAAGGCACAACATGGACAACTTGGACGCGGCGTTTGGGGACGTTTTGGACGTGTCTCTTTATCACACCATAGACAACGTAGGCCACGATAAGGATGGTCAACACTGTCCAGAACATGGTGTCTCTGTGACTGAGGCTGGCAATTTGAAAATGCATCTGCACATGCATTCAAGTTTCTGGGACATGCAGGACACGAGGAGTGATTGCAGTGTGCAACAGTCAAAACTTCACTTCAACCTGTTAAATTTTGACGAATAAGACTGTTGTCGCTTCCACTGAAGAATTTTAAGGTAGTCCCTCAAATTCAACATTTCCCAATATTGACTTTTTCGTCCGCTGGACAGCTCCTCCGTGTATTCTCAAGAACAAACCACCTGCCACTGAATTCTCTGCCTCATTGCTTCTCCAGAATAATGTTCCAACGAAACAAAAATATCTCACCAGGTGGTCTAGAGTCGTGGTGAACGAGCACTGTTGAACATTGCTAATAGTTCCACCAGTAATTCAGTTACTGTTAGCTAGATAATAAAACGACACTATTTTTTTAAATGGTCGAGCCAATCTTGTTCGTTAGAACTAAGATATGGTGAGATATGACACCGTCGAATCTCTGAGCAATCATTCAGGGCCAAATTGACACACAGTCCTGAATGGGATGACTGCTGATCTCAAAAGTCGTCATCAGAGGCGTAACGTGCCAGCGACAAGGGTTGTTGGGGACATCAAAAATGGATTCACAGTGCCAGTTTACATTTCTTCAACTTTGAGCGACATCTCTCGAATGGGCTGTATCGCAAGTATCGTGGCGTTGGCTGTAGGATGCGCTGCTGCTGTTGTTGCATTGGCTGTGGGGTGCGTGGAAGGCGCCGTAGCCATGGTCGTTGGTATCGTTGTGGCGATTTCGACATGTGTTGCCGCCATCTTTGCTTCGATTGTGGGTGTCCTTTGCTGTGGTTTTTGCAGCAGCCGAAGACGAACTCAACGAACAAACGACGAGCTGCAGGTGGTAGTTGTTGCAACACCAGTTCTCGTCATGGAAGCACCGTACCAGGCAATGACCCCTCAAGCAATCCCAGTTACAAAGGAACAGCCGTCGACTCTTCATAGTGTTGTATAGTGAATCTTCATAAATTATAAACGACTCCAGGTCGGTGCACACTTTTTTTTTCTCGGGATGTGTGTGCTCGTTTTAATGGATTCCCTCAACCGAATGAAAGAATTTTGAAATGCATATTGGGGTCCTTCGGAAACTTACTCACTTGCGTTTTCCAACCAGGCATTTTTGCTCCCCATTCATTCCATGAGTGTGTGCAGTTTCGAGAATGCTGCACGAACCAAGAATTCTTCGTGTAAATTGCAAGGAATATGTTCAGATTGCAAGCATCTGTCAGAATTTGCGTATTTTGACTTTTCCTGACTTTTCCTTGTCCTCTATTTCAAGTATGCTGAAATCCGAATACGCAAGTCATTTGGCAGCATCCACGTACGCCCGTAGCCATCAAAACTCAAGGAGGAGATCGTGAGTTAGCTTTGGCCACCCAGCATATTCCATGACATTCGTTTCGAACAAATTCATTGATAAGTCAAATAATGCTAAATTTGGTGACAACTCACACGGCTTTAGCGACAACGTCAACCTTGTGGGCGTTCGCTTCAACTGTCTGAGGAATAACGTAGGCGACGGGGGTGGTGCACTCTCCGTAAGGACCGGTAGTCGCGTCGATGGGATTCTTGCAGCGGCGATGGCAGCAGCAGCAACCGTACTTTCGAACAAGCAACGCAATCAGGAGGACCAACACCACGCCGAGGACACACGTGAGACCAGTGCCAAACTGAGTCATATGCGACGGCTTGTGGTCTGGAAACGCAGCCAAGGAGAGACGGTGGACAGGGTCGGACATTGCGATGGCGATGGGGCCAGACACTGTTGGGGGCATGGCACCGACAATGGAGACGGAGCCGGACCCGCTCTTGCTCACGTCCAGCGACTGCTTCGAGCTGGTGAAGATGCTGCCGCTGCCGCTCAAACTCACTTTCGTGTTCTCGCATGTCACAGCACCAGCATGGATCGAACCCGAGCCACTGATCTTGATGGTGTGACGACCACATGAACTAGACAGGTCGTAGTAGTTGATTTGACCAGAGCCTGAAATCGACGACGACAGTGAGGACGTGACGTCGATGCTCTTGGAGGCTTCGAGGTAGAGGCTGCCAGAACCAGAGATGCTAGAGTCAACACTGTTGGCCAAGAGGGAGGTTGTCGCAAGTGCAATGTCACCAGAGCCAGAGATGGCCATGTCCAAGCCAGACGCTAGCTTCGTGTCAGGGACATTGAACTGGATGTTGCCCGACCCCGACACCCCAAGCGCGAGTTGCTTGAGGTTGACTGCAGCGTCTTGGATGTAGATGGAACCTGATCCTGTGACACGAGCTTCCAGGGACTGGGTCGTGGTGTTGGCCAAGACATGTGGATACACTGCGACGTTGCCACAGCCGCTCAGTTTGACGTACTGGAGCATGTTGGATGGGACGTAGATGTCGACGATGTAGTCGGCATTAAAGTATGCGGAGAAAGTGGTCAACCATGAGAATTCAAGTCCAAAGTCCAGGGCCTTCAAGTTGTCCTTTGGTTGAACCTCCTTGAAGTTGAAGGCGTCAACGAGAGACTTGGAGTTGGATTGGACGACAGCTGAAATGGTTGTGACACCAGGCGGGGCTTCGTGGATGAAGGCAGCCGTGTCGAGGACGAGGCCTTGGACGTCGGTCGACGTGGCGTTGAGTATTTTCGAATGTTCAAAAGACATGTTGATGGTTGTTGTGAAATTGAGGAATGCAGTTGTTGGTCGATCGCAGAGATTGGACGTTGGACAAGTCTCGGAACGCATGGACACACAAACAGTGCAAGCACTCAGGTACCATCATTCTCATATGTCAAACGCCTCGTTTCATTTGAGCGGTTGAAGCATCGCTGGTCCTCAATTTTGCAAGTATCTTTGCTCGCACGAAATTGCATAGCAAGTGTTGCCTCCGTGTCTTCTACGCCATGTAGCTCTAACAGTGAAACAATTTCGCTGTTTGGTGAACAGGTCTCTTCTTGGAGTGTGACCCCTTTTCTACTCTATCATATGCTCCCAAGTGATCCAATCGGTTCCCAAGGTTTCGATTAGTGAACCACAGTGTGAAGACCCAAGGAGTAGTCGAGTACGGGGGCTCCAAATTCGACTGAATGTTTTGAGCTTACTAGTAAGGCAGTATTTTTTTAAGCGACAATTCATACGTAAATCGCATCATTGTCAAAAAGCAAATTCTCATGTGGTGTGCACGTTGCTCGTCATTATGAAAGCCGACGCGGCTTTCATAATACATGAAACTTAAACAGTTAGTTGGTTATCCTCGATGAAGAGGATGGATGCTGGAGTTGATGTCATATTCTATGTTGAACCTGTCGCCATCACAACTCCAACCCTTGACCCAGTTCCACGTGTCTTGGTGCGTTCTCTCAACAAAGCTGTCCAGCATGATTAAGTCTAGCATTGGTCCAATATGTCCTCAACGCAGCTTCAATATTCAGGTTCCAATCTACTTCACTCGTAAATATTTCCATCACAATCTAACTTCCGCCCAGCGCTCTGAATATCAATCAATCAATGGCGACAAACATGTTTGACAATCGTACGCACGAAATGATGACTGCGTAAAGCTTGAGCTAAGCAAATCGTGCGACCAAGCAAGCAACATCAGACTGAGCCCAGCCTACTGGATGAATATATGCACTCGTTCTGAACTGTTCCCTTCACACCTACTACATAGTAATTTCAGATTGCAACAATCGTAATACATAGTAATACTTCGAAGTATCAGATTGCAACAATCGTAATCAACTCAAATGTCATTGGCCAATAGGGGCATTGAATGTGGATCAAGTGACAGCACGGACTTCGCACAATACATGGCGTAGAAGACACGGAGGCAACACTTGCTATGCAATTTCGTGCGAGCAAAGATACTTGCAAAATTGAGGACCAGCGATGCTTCAACCGCTCAAATGAAACGAGGCGTTTGACATATGAGAATGATGGTACCTGAGTGCTTGCACTGTTTGTGTGTCCATGCGTTCTGAGACTTGTCCAACGTCCAATCTCTGCGATCGACCAACAACTGCATTCCTCAATTTCACAACAACCATCAACATGTCTTTTGAACATTCGAAAATACTCAACGCCACGTCGACCGACGTCCAAGGCCTCGTCCTCGACACGGCTGCCTTCATCCACGAAGCCCCGCCTGGTGTCACAACCATTTCAGCTGTCGTCCAATCCAACTCCAAGTCTCTCGTTGACGCCTTCAACTTCAAGGAGGTTCAACCAAAGGACAACTTGAAGGCCCTGGACTTTGGACTTGAATTCTCATGGTTGACCACTTTCTCCGCATACTTTAATGCCGACTACATCGTCGACATCTACGTCCCATCCAACATGCTCCAGTACGTCAAACTGAGCGGCTGTGGCAACGTCGCAGTGTATCCACATGTCTTGGCCAACACCACGACCCAGTCCCTGGAAGCTCGTGTCACAGGATCA
>VJMH01001203.1:2696-16681 GCA_009835185.1 Aphanomyces stellatus
CTTCACGGCCGGCGAAGTCAACTTTGGCGAGCCTGGCACGAACGGCCAACATAGCTTTTACCAGCTCATCCACCAAGGCCAAGTCGTGCCGTGCGATTTCATTGGCTTTTGCAAGTCGCAGTCGCCTGTCGAATTGGATGGCGAAGCCGTGAGCAACCACGACGAGCTCATGTCCAACTTTTTCGCCCAGCCCGATGCCTTGGCCAACGGCAAGTCGATCGACGAGCTCACGGGTGTGCCTGAGGCGCTCAAGCCCCACAAGGCGTTCCCGGGCAACCGTCCGTCGCTCTCGCTCCTCTTTGAAGGCCATTTGAACGCGTTCAGCGCTGGCCAGCTCCTCGCGCTTTACGAACACCGCACGGTTGTCCAAGGCGCCGTGTGGGGCATCAACTCGTTTGACCAGTGGGGCGTTGAACTCGGCAAGGTTCTGGCCACCCAAGTCCGCAACCAATTGTCGGCTTCGCGCAAAACGCAAGCGGGTGTCCAAGGCTTCAACAGCTCGACCTCCAAGTTGTTGGCCAAGTACTTGGCCCAATAGGAACTCCTTGAATGATGAATATTTTGCAACGATGATGTCTTGATGGCAGTCATGGATGCGAGTGTCGTGGAGACACATCGAGGTGATGACATCTGCGGTGAGATAGAATATCTCCCTGTGGCATGATGAGGGACTTTGCCGTGCGAGTATGTTGTGGGTGATAGCGACACCGTGTAACACAGTGAAGATCTTGCTTCTTGGCGTCACTAGTGGAAATGACGGATTTCATGCCAAATAGGTAGGTCCAGTGACACACTTTTGAAATGCAACATACGCGTTAAACAAGGTTATATGTAAATAACGTCAATTTCAGTTGGCGACGAGGCTTTTAACTCGTCCATTTCAAAGTCATTTGAGTATGCAGCATTTGATGCCGTTGGTCGAAAGGCGGCCAGATGTCCCAACGCAACCCACAGCACAACATGCCTGCCACGTGCTGCAACGTACGTTTACTCTCACTGTACGTACGTTTGACAGCCACTTGTGTTTCAAGCAGCACTCGTTGCACGTCCGAGATTGTATTGTACGTACAAGTTGAAGCCAACCCAAGGGCGCAAATTTTACCTGCACAGCACCCCTCCACGACAGGTTTCCTGTCGTCCATGTTGCGATGTTCATTCCCAAACAATGGACGAAAATGACGACTGTAAGTACACGTACAAGAAGTGCACGAACGTGCGATCGCGGAAGCGCGACGGCAGCCTCCATCGGCTCTGCGATGACCACCGAGCCAAGGCCAACGCACTGCAGAAATCCTACGCAGCCAAGCGGCGCGGGGAGCTGCATTCGCTGCGCGAGATGGTCAAAAGTTCGTTCCACGCGGCCACGGCAGCCAAGGCCAACCAAAGCAATGTTGACGATGTCGCGAAAGTAGGGGAAGGGGACGAGGTAGACTCGGACGAATACGAGCCCTTGGACAACTCGGGCGTGGCAGCTCCGATCACGAAGGAGGAATACGAGTATTGGTGGCAGGACAAGTAAGTCATCAAAGGTGCACAAAGGAATGCAACGGAAGGCAGGGACAATGTACGACGAGAGAACAAGCAACAGCGCGTCCTATTTAATTAAGTCGCGCACCCAGTCAAGTAAATCGTTCAGTTCGTCCGCAGAAATGTCGTGGAGCAGTCCTTCATACGACCGAAATGACACTGCAATGCCGCGGGTTTCAAGTCGCTCGGCCGTTTCTCGACCGAATTCGGCCGACACCAAGTCGTCGTTGGCGCCGTGCATCATGACAACAGGCAACTGGGCGCCGCTTCCGAGTGGCCCTGTGACCACTTGCGACGCTGCGACGAGGAAGCTTCCCATGGAGAAGATTCCCTTGACCTTGGGCGACCAGTCCTTCCGAAGCGCATGCAAGCTGAGGCAGCCTCCCTGGGAGAAGCCACCGAGGACAATGTAGTCGAAGGACGCTTCGAGGTTGGCCACGAGCGCGGCGATCGCATCGATGGACTCGTCCGCGTGCTTGAGATCTTCTGCACCGCGGCAGCCATGGACATCCCAGTCGGGCTGTCGTGTGAACCAGATGTGCATGGGCTCGTTGTTGGCCGCAGGATTTGGCAACGTCCCGGACGTGGGGGTGAAGATGGAGAGGTTCATGGCGGCGGCTGTCTCGGCGAAGGATTTGCCGTCGCGCATGTCAATGCTGGCAAAGTGCGAGGCCATCTCGTCACCTGAGCCGCCCGCGCCATGAAGAAACACGAGCGCTCCTTTCTTGCCTTGTGCCATTATTTATTTGTGGGTGACCATCAGAGCGGTATCGACCCTTGACCTTACCGACCATTTGGCGATCGTCGGCAATAGAATATGGATTTTACTATTTACAACATTTTGACGTTAGCAGAATGTCTTTATACCGAGGTAGAAGGGACATTTACTCAACCAAAAAATTGTGGGATGGGTCTTTCGACCACATTCACTCGATTGAGCTGGGTTTTTGAGGGGCGTCTCATGGGAGAATCGAGTGACTCGCTGTTCCCATCGAGCCCAAAACTCCAAGCGCTGGGTGATTCCTTTGACTTCCAAAACCGCAATGCTCAACAGTAAAGGATTTCGCCGCCCAGTTTCGTTACATTTTTCTGTTTGTGTCGCCTCGTTGAGCTTGTCTGATAGTTAACAATGCACGTGATGTTGTGCCACAGCAAGATCATCCATGATTTGCCACGTCACCACAACGCGGTGTCAAGTAATGAAGGAACCAACGCGAAGATTCCGTCCCCTCACACACTTGCGACGTGCGGAATAATACGAGTGCACGAGAACACATTGAATGAAATGAAACTACATGCATTCGGGAACGAGTTAACGCAACACAGAGCAGAAAAATCGACGACATCGTCCTTCTTTTGTTAATTCGTGCACCCAGTCAAGCAAACCGTCCAGTTCGTCGCCCGACACTGCGTGGAGAAGTCTGTCGTACGCCTTGAACGACACAGCAATCCCGCGAGATTGAATGCGCTGGAAGGTTTCGAAACTAAACTCAAGGGACACCAATGGGTCGCGCTTCCCGTGCATCATAAAGACGGGCAACTTGGCGCCATTTCCGAGTGGCCCTGTGACCACTTGCGACGCTGCGACGAGAAAGCCATATGACGTTGTTGACGCGGTTGGACTTCAACCTGAAGTCCAATTTCAAATCTTCCTTGGAAGCGAGAGATTATTTGTTGGAAGCGCGTGGTCGCATGCTGTGTGTAGTCCCATATGGGCCGCGTCGAACTCTTCGTGATGATTCTTGGGGTCGACGTTTCGCCGTTTACTCAATCAGTCATATTTTTGATTTTTGGAGCCAATCCAGATTGGGCAGGTACGAAATTTAGAAAAAAAAACCTTCAACTCAACAACTCCGAACACGCCTCTACTTTGTTTCCAAACGATGCATTGGCGTTACGCATATGAGACCTCTAGAGACATGCCCACAGAGTCAACCATGTGCCTGAATGTTCCATGCCTCTTTACACCACTCTGTGTGAATCAATATTCCTCACTTTTCAATTGGCCATCAAGCATCATGTTTTGGTCCAATCCATCGGCGCTCTCCCAAGTGCTCATCGTCGCCAGCGTCTGCTTTTGCTGCCCTGGTCTTTTCAACGCCCTCTCGTCCATCGCTGCTGGTGTAAACGATGAAACCATAAACTACAACGCGACGGCCGTCCTTTACGCCTGCTTTGCCATGTTTGGCCTCTTTGCTGGGGGAATTGTCAATGTCATTGGGCCCAAGATCACACTCTTCATTGGCACGTGGGGCTACGTCATCTACGCCTCGTCGCTCTTGGTCATGGACAAGGACTTTAACGTCGACACCAAGCTCTACTCGACCAGCGCTACCAACTATTACTACGCCGCCAACGCCATTCTCGGTATCGGTGCCGGCTTGCTCTGGACGGCCCAAGGCCAAATGTGCATGGCGTACCCCACGTCTGAAACCAAGGGCACGTTCTTTTCGTACTTTTGGATCATCTTCAACTTGGGCGCGACTTTGGGCGGCTTCTTGACCTTTGGCACCAACTACAACACGACCGGCAACATGGCCTCCACCGCGACCTACATTGTCTTTTTGGTCTTGATGTCGTGTGGCGCGCTTCTCTCGCTGGCTTTGGCGGACCCCAACACTGTTGTGCGCAACGACGGCACCATGGTCACGGTCGAACGCTTGCCCAACCCGATCACGGAAATCGGCGAAACGTTCAAGCTCTTCTTCGACCCCAAGATGCTCCTCCTCTTCCCTTTGTTTGCCTATTCCAACTGGTTTTACAACTACCATTTCTTCTTCAACCAAGCTTTCTTCAACAAACGCACCCAAGGATTCAATTCGGCCTTCTACTGGGGCTCTCAGATGCTCGGCGCTTACCTCGTCGGCAAGTTCCTCGATCGCCCTGGCCAAAAGAAAACCAAGGCGCTCTTCTCCATCCTCCTTCTCGCCCTCTTGATCGTTTTCATGTGGGCCGCCGCCTTGTGGATCCAATTGTCCTTTGATTTGGACTTTGGTGACAAGCGCCGCACGATTGACTTCCACGACAGCGAATGGTTCCTCAAGTTTTTGCTCTTTGCTTACTTTGGCTTTAACGATGCCATATGCCAAGTCTGGTCGTACTGGCTCATGGGCCAATACTCGGACGACATGGCCACCTTGGGTCGCTACGCTGGCTATTACAAGTGTGTCCAATCTGGCATGGCTGCCGTTGCGTGGCGCTTGGGCGGCATTCCGTTGACTCCCACGGCGGTCATTGGCACCAATATTGGCCTCTCCGCCGTTGGTTTGATCTGCGCCTACATTTCCGTCAAGTTTTACTTGGAAGATGACAAGCCCGCTGGCTACGACGGCATTGAAACTCCCGTCAACCACAAGTCCCTAGCGATGGCTCACTAGGCAGGACAGCTACTGGCTTTGAGTGAATATATTGTTCTTTGTACTCCAGAGTATTGTTCTTGTGTTGCAAATTTGTCGCGGCAAGGCACCAATCAATGGTGCAAAATGTCAGGCAACAAGTCAGGAGGCTAATCAGATACCAGAATGATGGAATTGTTTGTTTCGTGCTTTCTGTCGAAAATCACAGTTGGTCAAAACATAATACTCCTGAAGCAAACAGCTGTGATAAACACCTCTGCAACCCCTGGTGGCAAGAAGTTGTTGCGTTTTGCAGCAGTCGTCGTCGTTGGTTATTGTCCAAAATGTGCGAAAAGTCACGTCCGGATTGCGAAATCACGTTCACGTTGGGATTGGAGCGAATGATGGCTTGTGTTCCATCCGTTTGTTTTGAGCCCTGCAATCTTGCAGAGGAAATCTGTTGTTTAAAACTGCAACTTGAGTTCGTATCTTGCTCGAATTTCTATTGGCTGGCTGGGGGACAGTTTCCCTAATCTGACCCTCATTGTTCCAGCCTCACCATTGATACAAACATACCATATTGAAATCACATTCGATGAGTTCATGTCGTTAAACCGAGGCACAATTATTTTATTCAAGTATAAAATTATTGCCTACACCTAACAACCTTCATTCATGCATTTCAATACCTTCACTCACGTAATTACTTGTTTCCTTTTATCGAAGGGATTGGCGCGCGAGGAAGGCCGGGGGGCTGTGACCTCGCTTGACTCTTTCATTCTTGGATTTGCCTCGTCGAGCCCTCGCCATCATGTCTGCCTCTGCTTCGGCCCACAAGACTGCCTTCCGCCACTTTACCCAATTCCTCAAGGCCCCCATCCCTGGCGTCTCCATCTCGCAGCTCGACGCAGACAAGTTTCACGTCAACACCAAGGTTTTGGAAGGGCCGTACGCGGGTATCACGGTTCACTGGGAACTCACAATCCCTACCGACTACCCCCACTCGCCCCCATTTGGTCGGATGGCCCCTGGGTACGCTTTTGGCGTCGCGCACCACCACCACGTGTTTGAAACTGCGGGCATTTGCTGCGATGTCTTGGGTAACTTTCGGTACATGCATCAGTCGGCTAGTGGCTATTCGGGCTGGACGCCCTCGGCCAATTTTACGACGCTGATGATCTACCTCCAGCCATTCTTTGCCGATCCCGATGGCAAGAAGGCCTCGAAAGAAACCATCCAAGAACTTATGGCTATGAATCACGCGTACAAATGCAACGACTGCGGCCACTCGACCCAAGAGCCCGTACCACCGCTGGGCGAAGCCACGCCGGAAGGTGACCACAATGCAGTGAGTGACGATGACGAAGCCAAGGTCCAGTTGACCCCCCAGCAAGTCCGCGCTAAGCACGAGCTTGTCTGTGGCGTCACGGGTGATTCCATTGTTGACGACCCAACTGTGTGTCTTGGGTACCCCTTCCGGCTCACAAAAGGCCGCGCCACGTTTGACGTGGAGCTCTTTCCAGAATTTATCTCGCATGCGGCGTACGAGGATGCCAAGGCGGCGCAGGCCCGAGGCCACCCCATGCGGACGTCGACGGGCCACACGTATACGCATTGGCTGCCGCTGTACTTGACGCCGGCCCATTTTCAAACCCACCGAGAGCTCCACCGGCTCGACTACTCCATCGATGGCACATCGAAAACGACCATTAGTCTCGTAGACCTCCTGGTCAAGACCATGAACAAGCAGGTGCTGGCAGTCATGAACGGCTCAGGCCACGAATCCGAGGCCGCGATCGTCGCATACGCCAACTTGCTGCGGCTGCTTCGACATGTCTTGGCATCACTACCTGCCCAACAAGCTGCCGTGGACCGCACCGTGGAGGCATTCATCAAGGACCCCCAGCACCGTACCAAGAAGCAAGTGCCAGACTTGGGTGAATTTTACGTCAAGCTGTGTGTCTCGACTGTAGCATCCATCGAGGACTTGCAAGTGCGGGAGACGCTTGTCAAGGAAACGTTTGCGCGGCAGATCCGTTGGATCCGCAAGGACGACCCTGCCTGCGTGGACGACCCCGAGATGGACACGCTTGAGCGCCTCGGTCGCATGTTCCAGCACAGCCTCGTCTCGAATCGCATCACGACGTTTGTGATGGAAATGGCCAAGGTGTTTTGCACGCCCCCGACGTTATGTGACATGGATGCGTGCTACGGCCTCCCGCCAACTACCATCGTCAGTGAGTTCCAAGACCGCGTCAAGATGATCAAAGCCACTCTGGTCAACTATGACGTGCTTGTGCGCGAGTGGAACCTCGAGAGTGTGATCAAGAGCGCCGACGAGATGGAGCACGTGATGATGGAGGCCAAGACACTGTCGGCCGATGCCGGCTATGACGGCCGGCCATAGGAGACGTTAACTTGTATTTATATTCTCTGGACGTTTGTTGTCGCAAGCAAAGCAAGCATACCCAATCGTGTGCGAGCGATGGTGAGAAACGTGCAGATCAATACTTATTTGCCTCCACGCGTGCTGCCCCAGCCACCACTTTTCTCAAGCTTAACGGTTCGAACACGTGGGATTGAATTGGTTCTCACCGATGAATCATTCGAATTGTGCAAGTTCAAGCACACTTTTTCTGAAACGTTGGATGCCCTGGCAACGTCTTGATAGAGTCGCCATGTGCATGTGGGCTGTTATATTATTGCCAGGCAAGTCGGTAGTTTCCTCTTTTCATGGAGGAATGACTAAGGCCAAGGTGGTGAACTACGACGAGCCTGGACAGGGGTGGGGCTTCCAGGGTATGGCTAAGAGCCCCCCGAGATTGAGATGGAGCGCGTGATGGCAGAGAGCCCGCGCAGGCTTGACGAGCGTTTAGTATATCTCCACCAGGTGGTATTAATTGCCCCATTGTAGAATAGCGAATGACCACGAGTTATTGTTGTACAGTCATGCTTCAATGTCGAATTTGGGAAGCGTCCTTTGACTATCTGAAGCATATTTAGCCTGGTCAACGGTACGCTGCGGTCATGTGAGGTGGTGGATGATGAAAGGGGAAAGTCAGGACTGGTCACCATCGACATTTGAGTGGCTCAGGTTGAAGATGACGCTCAATGCGACTCCAGTAAACAGCAGTCGTCATTTGAAGAGCCCAACGCACTCGTGACATCTGCCGTGCGTCTTTTGAATTGCTTGGCAGTTTCATGTTGCGGTTACGGATACGGTCATAATAATCGGTCAAAGCACGGGAGTATTTTGAAACAACGACGGGTCAAATCCTTGCGATCCAATTCTGGACCAACGTCGCCAATCGACAGCTCCTCGGGTTATCAAATGCTGCGGTGATAATTTCACGAGAGCGCCATTGTGTCTCGCACAACACACATACGCGCACCTTCTTGGTTTCTCCACTGTTCTTCGGGACAACATCATGCACCCATTTCCGTGACATGCCAAACCGTAAATTGCTTGTGCTTCGATGTCACGGGGCGAAGGAGACGACGTTTCACCTTCATGGACCAAAGCCGTCGTTGTAGTACTCCAGTAAACGTCTAGATCCACAGCTCCCTCCACGACAGAGTGTTGACAATGTGCACTGGCAGCTTCAGAGTGGGATTCCATGGTCAAGCACCTTCCTTGCTCGCCGTGGTTTCTTCGACTAAACATTTTGGACATGCAGTGGCAAATCGAATAAATTAATAGATAAGGTGGTGGCGAGCGAGGGCAGCTACACCACAAAGGCCTTAGGCGTTTCGACTTCTGTCGTCGATGCATCGCTGGAGACGTAGACGTCGACGGTCGACAAGGGGGACTTGGGAGTCATGATCTCGACGACGACCGTGTCGGCCGTGGATTCGCGGCGCTGGCGCATGATGTCGCGGGCGCGCTTGGATTGGAAAGTGCCGTAGACCATGAGGACGAGGACGACGACGACCAAGAAGACAACGAGGGCACGGGCACCGAGCATGTCTTCGCCGTTGAGGAAGGACAATTGGCGGAGGCTGTTTTGGCTGCTCATGTCGGTGGACGTGAAATTGAAAAATGACCCTCAAGGAGGTGGCCACTGCTGAGATGTGGCATCCGACATGCAAACACCTGCGCTACTTCGGCGAGACACGTGCGGGTGGCGCCAGCACCAAAGATTGGATGAGATTCAAGCGCAAGAGCAATCTCAAGGTGGGCTCGGAACCACGCGGGACGACCGCGTCGCGTGATTGGCCAGTTCTTACGTGACGAAGCGGACTGATTGGCCCGGGACACAAGGGAAATGTGATGTGGCACTTTAAGATTCGAGAGGGTGAGACTTGTCGCATGGCAATTTGTAATCGAAACCTGCCTCAGCGCACTTTTGAACGCAGAGACAAGGGGTGTAGACAAATCACGCTGTGGTCAAAATAGTCAAAACGAGTAATCAATACAGTCGCCATGTCTGATTCCATGAAGGCCTACAAAAACCAAGTTGAACGAAATTATTGGGTTCAACTATTAGGCAACATATATTGACCAGCTTACAAAAACTTGAGATGCGGCAGAGAGAGCGGCAACATTTGCAACCTTGAGTAGCCGCATGCAGGTAATCATTTGTGATCCTTCGGTCTGCGACCTGCGCGTTCATTTGCGCAACCAACGCTGGTGGCCACGGGATGTTGTTTGTTTTTTTGTGGTCAACCTGATTGACCCACCTCGGAATCTGAGAGCGGCAAAACATTGATCATCATGGCGGTAAAAGCCAAGATTCTCAGGTGCCGTTGGCTCGACTTCAACCCAACCTCCCTTCAGAAATCGTCCGTGATAGAGAGTGTTCTTGCCGGTCCCGCGCATCTGCCGCTCCTGGACGTGACAAGTTTCCGATTTACATGCTCAGTGGCGTCAATCCATTGTTCGTTGGCGATGCGAATGGTCGATTCGATGCTGTATCCTTTCAATCCCCAGGCGCCGCGACTTCAGTAAGTTTTTTTGCGGTCGACACAGATCACTCTTCAATATTCTCCTGCTGCAAGCAACAAAATCGGAACGCCAAGGGCCTATGTCGATTACCTAGTACTAGGAGGGGGCTCGAGCGAAAGCCCCCAATGAACGCTCTCGACCTCTCGGTACAAGGAGAAAGCAGCGACAAGCGTTTTCTTGTGGAGTTCGCTGGCGTGGATATAGAGTTCCTTTCTGTTCGAAGCGTGGGTTATTTCACGTCGAAGGACTGCATAGCATATTGTTCCCTCGGTTCCTGCAACCACCAGAGCCTTCCCCGCCGCTGCGACCCGACGGCACACATTGGGGGAAGGCAGGCCGTTCAAACCGCATCCAAATGCGCAACTTCAAGTGATTGCGCAATGCCGCATATGCTGTTGACAGGGGTACTTTAGAACGTCGTCGATTGTAAGCCATCTTCATGGTCCAACCGCAGGGAAAGATAGCGGGCATATTCAGCTTGATTGGTTTGATATGATCAACCAAAAGCTGTTCGATTCTTTCCGACATTTGACGACCTCTTGTTGACGTTCGGCATAATGGATTGCTTATTCAGTACATTTCCAACTCAAATGGTGTCTTATCCGGTTCTTTTGGGCTTCGTTGTGCATTTCCGGTTACCATGGCATGCATTTAAGGTAAAAAATACCGATGGGAAAATGGCCAATTTCGTCCAAAACACTTCGGTTTGAAGCCCTAACGACCAAACTACACGCAATGGCATGCACGAGTTCTTGGGCAATTGCGTCTTGCTGTAGAGTAGGTAAATTAGATCGCTAACGGAATACAAGACCGGGCATTTGCTCCCAGCGTTGTCCTTGTTAATAGGATTGAAGTATCGGTTTTGGTGTTTTCACATCAATTCTGGCCCAAATTTTGACGAAATCGCCAAATATAACAATTCACACACGATTCCGCATCGACGTTGATCGAAATGAGCACACCCTCTATCAGCGCGGGCTTCCGCCACGCGTCGCACAGCGCGCTTGCTATGAACGTCATCTTCCTCTCCTTCATCCTGCTTGTCTTCGCGGCGCTCTGCCTCGTCCCGCATCTGCTCCTGCTCGTCATCCTCACCACGTCCGCCGTTGAAGTCCACCGTTTTGTGTCGTCACAGCCCCAGTCCTTTGACGCCACGGGGAGCTTCGCCAAGTTTATGATCATTTGGCCGCTCGGAATGGGCTCCGTCGTCGCCTTTGGCCTCCTCGCCCCGGCGACGCAAGACCATCACCTCGGGTGGTTCACGGTTTACATCAACGCCGCCGTGCTTGGCAACATCGCCATGATGGGGTTCATCCCGCCAGGGCCTCATGGCGTCCGCGGACACTCGCACCGCGCCGCCTGTGTCCTCTTGGTGCTCTGGCTCATCCGCGAAATGAATCACGTCGGCTGGCGCACGGTCGCATTCGACGGCACGTTCTTGCTCTTCAACGCGTCGCCGCTCGCGTGGGTCCTCGCGCATGCCTGCTACCGCCTCATCATGCTCACGCTGCCGCCCTTTGACACGCTTCGCTATCTTGTGCTCGAACCTGCCAGCCTGGGCATCATGTTCCTCTTGAGCTACGTCAATGATGCCGCTCCGAGCCTCTGGTTTGGTCAAGCCGACACGCTCGTGGCCTCGACAGTCTGTTTTACGAGCGCTTTCCTCGGCTGGTTCACGCCGTCGACTCCAGTGTCGCTCATGCGTCTACCTGAAACCCCAGCCCTTGACACGGCCTGCGTTGCCGTGCATGGTGTTGTGTGTGTAGTCGCTCTCGCTCACCTTGTCTATTAAGTATCATGTTCTACTGAGGTGATTGCATGTGGGCGATATCTTCAGACGATGTCTCGGCGGAGGAAGATGGAATATGTCGTCCTTCGGCAGCCAGACAAGTACGAGCTGGCAGAGGAGCGAGAATTTTTTTGTGCATGATGCAGCTGACAGGCAAGAACGTTGGGGTGACTCAACGTCCGCAGGAATCAATTCACATGTCTAATTTCAATTGATGTTTTGAAGTTGACTTTACGTTGTGAATGGTCCCAGCGATTCTAGTGTTGCCCAATGCTTGTCATATTTTGAGTGCAAACGACGATACGCCGGATAAAACTTCCATATCCGTACGCCGACGAAGAAATCGTGTGACTGAGCACCATGGCGCCTGCGGTCGCGTGGTCGGTCCTGCGTGCATACCTCATCTTGGGGTTCGCCCTCGAGATGCACACCTTTGTGCGTCTCTACTACACGTCCATGCCACTCCGCGATCTCGCGCCGTCCCTCCCCGACGCGGGCCTGGACGCGATCCCGATCTTCCGCCGCCTCTTTGGAACGTACTGCGTCACCCTCGGCGTCCTCCGCCTTTTGGCCGCGATCGACGTGCGCAATCGTCTCTACTTGTCGGTCCTCGCCGTCACGCATACGATTGAGGCGCTCTTTTCGATCTCGGAAGTCCTCGTCTACCAAGCCACCCCGCTCACCGCGCTCCTGACCGACATCGCCCACGCCCCGACGACCGCGTTCCTCGGGGTCCTCGTCGCCCAGATGTCGTTCCTCGCGTACATGGCGGCTGCGCCGTCGCCCCCTGCCAAGAACGCCAAAAAGCTCAATTAAGGACACCAATACGACCTTTGTCTTCACTCCATGTTCATGTGCATGCATGGCGATCGTCAAACACAACAGGCGACTCGATGTTGCTTGGCATCGTTCGACCCCGCAAAGTTCGGCGTCATCGTCACCGACAGACCTGCACTTTTGGTGTCGAGGGACTCTCCATCATTGACGCATCCCTTGCGTTCCTCGATGCTCCCGACACTGATTTCCGACATGTCGCTCCTGCCATCGCTGCCATCTTCCACGACGGCTACCTGTTTCAACGTCGCGCCGCCGCCTCGCTATCGATATGAAAAACTCGTAGCTCGAAGCGCTCTTCTCACAGTGTTGACCAGACTTCACGGCTTTCACCAAGCCGCTTTGTTCTCGCGCCCGGCAGTTGTTACGAATCCCATCGACATGCATACCTCTCGTCTAGCATTGATATATAGTTTAGGGTTGATGGTAACTTCGACGTCCTGCAATGATGTACGAACCAAACGCGTCTGGTGCTCGACGACACGAGGTCCCCGCACGCACCAACTTGCACATCACAATCGATCCGCGTCCTCGTCAAGATACAACCTTGTTTGCTCTACATGCGCGGGGTCACGCCAAGGAAGCGCTTCTGGAAGAGCTCGGTCGGCGTCCACTGCCGGCATCTCGTGCGCCAAATCTGTTGCGACCACTCAAGTGCACATGCGCGCGTGTCGGCGTGGTCAAAGGACGTCATGTGGGTGCCGCCGTCGACGGGACAAAAGACAATTGTCTGGTCGTTCATGGTCGCGAGGGTGGCGCCGTGTCGGAAGGGCACGACGCGATCGTGGGTGCCATGAACGATTAAGATGGGCACGGGAATATCCCCGAGGATGTCTTGGGTTGGAAATGGGTGGTGGATGTACGCCGAGAGATTGAACCAGAGTCGGTCTTGCACAACGTTTGGAATGGATGTAAATGGCGCCTGGGCCATGTTGAGGGATGACACATGTTCCAGTCGTACCTCGAGGAGCAGTCCCCCGGGGCAACCTGTCGCGTGGGTATGGCATAGCGTGTGCACCAAGCGTGCGGCCACGGCACTGCCGAGCGAATAGCCATGGACGAGAATGCGGTGTGGCGGGAAACCCATCGCGAGCGCATGGGTGTACGCAGTGCGAGCGTCGTCATAGAGCCCAGGCTCGGTGGGCCAAACGAACGTCGAGTCTCCAAAGCCTGACGGAGTGAGATCGCATGCCACATGAGAAATGCATTACCACGATAATCCACGCCAAGGACATTGGCGTGAAACGGGAGATGCATGTACATGCGGGTCTTCTCGGCGGCCCACCCGCGGTGTTCGCCGTTCCCGTGGAAGTACAGCACGAGTTTGTCGGACGGAGGTGACGTCGTCTCGGTGTACCACACACCGATCGTGACATTGTCCGTGCTTCGTAAGTACATGTTGGTCGTGTGTGGAAGGCCAGGGAAGCCGCCGACGTGGGGCGCTGATGGCGTCGTAAAGTCAAAGTAGAGGAAGGCGGGGTAGTTGAAGAAGACGAGGACCCCTTGACCGGTGGGATGCAATAAGAAGCAGACGACGGCAACCAGGACGCTCGCG
>VJMH01001226.1:0-46076 GCA_009835185.1 Aphanomyces stellatus
TTGAAGATGGATGCACCAAGTTGGCCCAGTCAAACCAGCGCTGTCTCAAACATGGGGGTGGACGGCGCTGCAAAATCGATGGCTGTGTGCGCTTTGTTCGCGCCAAAGGAGTCTGTCGTGGCCATATGCCTGAGGCATTGTCGCCTCTTTGCCAATACGCGTACAAAGTCTGCACAAACGAGCGCGCGCTGCAACGAGATACGCGCAAGATGCACTCGCTGTGCGAATACCATCGCAACAAAACCCTTGTGGCCAAGCAGGCATTCCGTGCCAAGGCCCAGCAACATAAGATCGACCAATCGAGCCAAGGCTATGTGGCATCACACCCAAAGGTCCTCTCTGTCGACCCGATTCCGTTTTGTCACACCTTGTATGACGCGCTGGCGTCAATCGAGCCCAGCGACCTTGAATTGAACGTGTTGGCCTTTGACTAAGCACGACTGCCGCCCCACGGAAGCGGTTGGAACCACCCAATTGGATTTACCCTGGCCGTCCGTTTGAAATCGGAACGGGGTCGATGGCAGGTCGATCCACCATGTAGAATTTTGTAGATACTCGTTGGACGATAGAAGTTCAGCGGCCGCATGGCGTCAAGATAGACGTCCACAGCGCGATTAATTGTAAAAATGGTATTTATGGTCGCACGTGGATTCCTTGAAAGTGACAGGATTGCCGTGAGGGTCCAAAGACCTTGCTGGAGGTTTCGTACCATTGATGACCAACTCGACCAATCAACCACGAATTGATGATATTGACACAAACAAGAGGTGCTGTCATCCGTCGGGGTGAGGACGTGGGTCAATTTGGATCAATGGGTGGCTGCCGTAAACGGCAATGTGGACCATCGTGTTTGCACTTTCGGCGTCGAACATGCCATCAGCCTCAAGGGTTCAGGGTCAGCGTTTCTCCACTGCTCACCACCGTCTTTTCGGTGTCCGATGCCATCGAACAACCCGTGTGTTTTATTCGTTTGTCGTTACACTTAATTTTTGCACCGCTTCAGAGCCAACGCCCACGTCAATTGCGGGGCGATCGTATTTCTCGAGATTACTTCAAAGGACGTGTGGCCTGCAAAGAGGAGCGTGTCGTACTTGACACCATCGTCGTTGATCTCGCCGTCCACGGTGAGGTAGCCAGGGGCCACGTCGTTGATCTCGACGTCCACGGTGAGGTAGTCAGGGGCCACGTCGTCAACCTCAAGCACGGGATACTCGGAGAGTTGGTCCTTGGGGGCAATATGGTGGTCGTGTTTGGTCAACGGAATCGACTTTCGCTTCGCGCCTTGCCACTTGCCATGCTTGTCAAAGACGGCAAATACCGTGATTCAGCCGCTGAGCGACTCTTTAACTCCACACCCCCCCTCGATACAACTGTGGCAACTTTGACGCCAAAAGTTGCGGTCAACATTGCCGTTGGCTGCAGCCACAAATTGATCCAGCACTGGCACCAACAAATCGACCCACATCTTCATCTCACGACCAAAGGGAAGCAAGCCATCGATGCGCGCACGCACACTCTCCCAATCACGGACAGATCCAAGCAGCGTCACTTCTGGAATGCCACATAACAAGAGGATATTGTACTTAAAATACGCTTTCAAGGAGGCCATCATGACGACACTGCCAACAATGCGGTCGTGGTCGGTTGTGGTCGTAAAAGCAGGCAAGATCCAGTCGCCAAGGGATGGGTCCACGAGGTGCTCTTCCATCAACCCAACAAATTGCTTCAGTAAATGACCATATTCAACCGTTCGCAACGTGCCATTGGTTTTCACTTGAAGTGTTTTCTGGCCATATTTGTGTTTGACCAAGGTTGCTAGAAGGGTGTCGGCATGACCATGCACATACAAACCAAATTGCACCATGATGGCCAGCCAGACGTCGTCGGGTCGTAAGACGAGGTTGTGGTGACTGCTGTAGGCTCGGAGCACGCCCAAGACGAACCCATTTTTGTTCCCGACCGTATCCTCGTGGTTGGAAGGCGGGGATTCTTGGAGGACTTCGGTGCATTTGTCGTCCTTGTACTCTTTGAAGGCTGTAACACTGCAGAGGAAATTGTGGAATGAATACATGTTAGAACCTCTTATCTACAACTAAGTGTTTCATTGAAGTATAGTAAATCTCATATAAACGTGCACTCGACGCGTGCACTCGACGCGTGCACTCGACGGAAGTTGTTTCCTGTGATCTCGAAAAGTCCCAATGAGTTGCGCAACCTGGTGCGTCAGCGTGACTTAATGGCAGACGACCAGACGACAACTAATATACGTATCTCTATCCGGATGGATCACTACAAAGGCCGAGACAAGGGGGGCGCAGTGGCGGGCACCGTATCGCTTGAACGGCTGGAGCTCGACACTGGCGACGGGAAATTTGATGCCTTGGGGAGGTCCGATGAAACCACAGGCGGTACTTTTGTCGCCTGGAGGACGCACGTAGGTGCAGGTTGGTGGTGATGTGGCGTGCCACACGTTTGATTGGTTGACCAATGGTGGGGTCAAAGGCCATATAGTTGAGGAGCCCCGATCCAAGGACTTGCGGCTACTCAAGGCGGGGACACGTAGGGCAGCGTTCACCAAGGGTTGGGATTCATTGCCACTCCAAGATGCTTGATGCCCTTGGTCGGATCCATCTTGAGCCACGCCAACGCCCACGTCACCTGCGGTGCGATCACGTTGGCCTTTTTCACCGTGTTGTTCGAGATAATGTTGATGGACGTGTGGCCTGCAAAGAAGAGCGTGTCAATCGCAACCCCCATTTTGTCGTTGACAATCTCGACATCAACACCGACGTAGCCAGGCGCAATGTGGTCCACTGGAATGACCGGATAGTTGGACACTTGGACGTCGACGGGCGTGCATATGCCATTTTTGAATGTACATACATCGGACCTGCTCTTTCGAAGGAGTCGATTCGAGCCTTGCCACGAGCCATCAACCTGGAAGACAGCGTTCAATGATTTCGTCACGGGAATGTAATCTTCGAGTGATTTGGTCTGAGGTACTGGTGATTGAGGCAACACTAGGTAGGAATCAGTACGAGGAACGAGGCCTCCATTGGCCACAGTGTCGGTGGCTCCCCCGAAAGCATTCAACAGTGCGACCACGAGAAGAAGCGCCAGCATCATCGCCATGGGTTTGCTCGTGCGCGCTTGCAAAGGAAAATCGTGCGATCGTTGAGAAAAACGCGACTAGAAAACGCATTTGGCCCCTGCTTTGGGGTTTCACCACGACATAGAAAGGGTTCAAGGAGCACAATTAATCTTACATGTGTGCCTCTCGCCAGGGTGTGGAGAGTTCCTTGAAACGCAAAATCAAAAACATGATTGCCATCTCTCGGCCCAACACTTGTTTTATCTTGAGTGAAGTATACCTGCAAGATGTATAGGAATTAGTACGTGAAATACCCACTCAATATACCCAGATTTTGAATGTTCGACAATTTTGTTGTTGGATGTTGTCGTCTTGGATATTTGAGGCACTTGAAAATTTGGCGAGATCGGATGATTCTATTTCAATCCACCAGTCTTGCCTTCAACTCGGAGCATACTACTACCTCAGGATCTACTTGAAGGCACACGACCACCAGCTCCCGACCCCAGGCTAGTCACTGACTCCAATAATCCACAATGTGCAAGAGACCCGACACAACGTTTCTCGTACCTACTTGACTGAGGCTGTGTTTTCAAACTTGCACGAATGGGCAAAGCGGCAGTGCCGCCATCGTGAGTGAGTTGACAAGGACTGGTATTCATACGGGCAAGGTTGGCGCCGTCGAGGGAGCTGTCCAGGGCAAAGAAGAGCACATAGCTATGAATGCAATCAATGATGATTGGAAAAAAGGTGACCGCATTTCACATTTGTTGTAGGCGATTTGGACTCAACGAAACATTGTCCAACAAGTCCTTCCTTCAAAGGCACGTGCCAATTTTCACTTTTCGAACGTCCCAGGCACATGACGCACACACCGCTGCGACTTCACGCGGATGAATTGGATGCTCTTGGGAAGCCAGCAACCCGTCGACGAATGGGAGGTTGACTTGTCGAATCGTGGCCACGAGCTCAAACGGGTGGTTGGTGGCGCCTCAGTCATAACAGCGGGCAATAATAGAGCAAATTGCATTCGCTTGTTCGCATACCCTCGGCGCATTTGACATCTTCTGAACGCGGTCGTTGAACGATGTTGTGCCTTGCCAACACCATCCACATAAAAGTAGGGTCCATCAAGTGCCTCACGGAGTCGTTCGAAAATGCAAGTACTGATGGACATATACATCCACAGGAGAGAGATACCAAGAAAGGATGGACGAAGCGCCGTTTCAACAGAGAATAAAACACGGCACGAAATGTGTGAGGTCCTCCATCCCGTGCAAAAGTCTGGTTGGACGTAGGCGGTTGTGCAAGCGTGTGTCTGCTACACCCAAGGTCAATTGATGATCTTCACTCACTCGACTATCGTGTGAACGGCGGGGACAGTTTGAGGGGTCAGTTATGATGTCGCATAGGCCTCCATGGACGAATTTGCGCAGGAAGTTGACAGACTCCAACGATGACTGCATACGTTGGATGTTTGAAGGCGGTGGGCTGGTCAGGGAAAATGCATGTGGTGAGCACCATCATCACTAAAGACACTTCAAGTGACGCCATCTCTCTTGGTCAAGATTTTCAAGTTTCGAAATGTTGGAGCCTTGCAAATCACCCATTTGGCATAAATGGGCGAAACACGTTTTTCTCCATCGAACCCCCGAGCAAATTCAAGTGAATTTCGTGCGGATCTCACTTTCAAGGTCCATCCTTGGCCATACGTGTACAAGATGATTTTTCTTCTCTTGGTTGCGTTGCTGGCACTTGGGGAAGCGACGGCGACGTTGACGTGGGAGGCAACCCACTTGTCCGATCCTGGTTCGACTGTCCTTGTTTCATCCCATCCAACATCCGAATCGCTCGTCGGCAATCTCAACACGGTGCCACGTGGTCGAATGGTTGACAATCCGCCATGTACTTACGTACCACCATCACCCCCAGCCTCGATCTTCGGGAACCGAATCACGACCGGCAGGCTCATGGGTCCTCCGCAAGGCATCAAATTTCCCGTCGCTCCAGACGTCCAACTTGAGCCATTTAAGCGTAGGGACTACGGCGAAAAGCGTACTTGCGGTCCCCTTGTTTCAGCCTTCAAAGAGTATACGGACGACCAATGCACCGAAGTCCTCCAAGAATCCCCGCCTTCCAACCACGAGGATACGATCGGAATCAAGAATGGGTTCGTCTTGGGCGTGCTCCGAGCCTACAGCAGTCACCACAACCTCGTCTTACGACCCGACGACGTCTGGCTGGCCATCATGGTTCAGTTTGGTTTGTATGTGCATGGCCATGCCGACACCCTTCGATCAACCTTAGTCAAACACACCGATGGCAAGAAAACGCTAGAAGTTCATACTATTGGCACGTTGCGAACGGTCGAATATGGTCATTTGCTCAAACAGTTTGTTGGGTTGATGGAAGAGCACCTCGTGGACCCATCCCTTGGCGACTGGATCTTGCCTGCTTTTACGACCACGACCAACCACGACCGCATTGTTGGCAGTGTCGTCATGATGGCTTCCTTGAAAGCGTACTTTGAGTACTCCATCATCTTGTCATGTGGCATTCCAGAAGTGACGTTGCTTGGATCTGTCCGTGATTGGGAGAGTGTGCGTGCGCGCATCGATGGCTTGCTTCCCTTTGGCCCCGAGATGAAAATATGGGTCGATTTGTTGGTGCCAGTGCTGGATCAATTTGTGGCTGCAGCCAACGGCAATGTCGACCGCAACTTTTGGCGTCAAAGTTGCCACAGTTGGATCGAGGGGGGGTGTAAAGTTACGGAGTCGCTCAGCGGCTGGATCACGGTATTTGCCGTCTTTGACAAGCATGGCAAGTGGCAAGGCGCGAAGCGAAAGTCGATTCCGTTGACCACACACGACCACCATATTGCCCCCAAGGACCAACTCTCCAAGTATCCCGTGCTTGAGGTTGACGACGTGGCCCCTGGCTACCTCACCGTGGACCTCGAGATCAACGACAACGGCTATCTGTATGACACGCTTCTCTTTGCTGGCCACACGTCGTTTGATGTGGTCTCAGGTGACACCGTGGCGCCGCATCTGACATGGGCGTTGGCTCTGAAAGCAAGTTCGTCGTAGTGTTGTCCTCAGCGGCGCCAAAAATGCCATTGAAAATTCCAGTCTGGCTGGACCAGTTGAATACCAATGATTCATGAACGTGCTATAAGTTATTCAGTTCGTGCAATACCTACTCGACGTGTTATACAAATATCATGTGTCTGTTGGTCGTGACGCGTGTTTCGTTTTCCCCTACCCACATCTGTGCTCCAACGAGGCGGGTTGTCATCTAACAATGGTTGTTATTGGGTTGATGGAGAGCCTCGACCCTGCACCACAGTGTCCCCCCAACCTCCACAACCCCCATTCCCTCGCAACAAAAACACGTGCACTGTGTTCGTAATAGTGTACATACATACACTAAATAAAGTCTCCAATCGTTCCAAGGATCCAAAACCACCACGACGCCGCGCGCGGTTGCCTTGTCTCTCATGGGAAATGCCAAGTCCCAGCCGCCGCCATCACTGCCGTCTCCGCCGACGACATCTCCCCATCACGTCGACTGGCACGCTCTCTCCTCAGCCGACGACGAGTCCACCCAACCCGCGCCGGCGCCGAGGAACCAACACACACCCACGCGCTTGCACATCGACGAGGTCGATGGCATCTCGTTTGACGACGAATTCAAACAAGCCGTGGATTCTGCAATCGCCGACGAGTCGGCGTCGTCCCCCGAGTCTTTGTCGTTGTCGCTCCAGCCCACCCAATCCAACGGTACAATAGATCCATGCTTTGCAGCCGATGGTCTCCTCCGTGCACAGGTCTTGCAGCCTCAAGCGGCCGGCGGCGGCGCCTCGAAGACTTTTACATGGTCGAGAGCAAACCCTTGGGCAGGTACACGATCATCATTCCCTCGATATGATGCGTGATGGATGCGTCAGAGGCCACTATGCTACCGTGTGGAAAGCTCGATCCCGAGCGACGCTCGAAGCAGTCGCAGTCAAGAAAATCAAACGCGCTCTGACCGACGAAGCGAGGCTGCAGGTACGATTGTCATTGTGTGTTCCATGTGATGACGTGGATGCGAGGCCGAAGTGGCGGCGCTGCGGCGCATCCGCACGCACCCCAACATTGTAACTTTGCTCGATGTGTTTGAAACACATAGTGACGTCCAGCTCGTCATGGAGCTCTGCACGGGGTATGTCATTCTGACACGAGTCGTCGTCGTCATCATCGAGACAGCGGCGAGCTCTTTGAACGGCTGGCGTCGCGCGGACCGTACTCAGAAATGGATTGCGTCCGTCATGTCAAACATCTGGCGCAGGCCGTCGCGTACATGCACGCCCACAACATTGTCCACCGAGATTTGAAGCCCGAAAACATTCTCCTCAGCACCGCCGACGACGCGGCCGCGTGCATTAAAATCGCCGACTTTGGGCTCGCAAAACTCAACACGACCACGATGAAGACAAAATGCGGGACGTGGGGCTATTCCGGTACGCAAGCGGGTGGGTAACCACGACCCCCGATGTTGACAAAAGTGGGTGTCGCTAGCGCCGGAAATGATCAGTGGCTCGGGGGTCAGTTTCGGCTACGACGCCAAAGTGGATTCGTGGAGCATTGGCACGATTTTGTACATCTTGTACGTGCCCCCTGCCTGTCGTGGGATTGTCATAACGTGGCACACCTGCTAGACTCTGTGGCTTTCACCCGTTTGACCCGCTCGGGAATCGATCCGACAACGACATGATTGCAGCCATCAAGAAATGTCACTTTGACTTTACCGACGACGTACGATGACATCTCCCATCTAGTCGAAATTGACTACGTCGTAGGCCTGGATTGGCATTTCAGCCCAAGCCAAAGATTTGATCCGCCACTTGCTCGTCCTGGATCCCACTCTCCGGTATTCCATGGCCGAGTTACTCGCCCATCCGTGGATTGTGGTACGAATTAGGCGCGACGTTTTTATGCAGCCTCTTGGTGTATGTCGTTTCTAGGGCCAAGCAGGCGTGGACATTCCCGTGCAACCTCTGTCGCCAACGATTCACACGGATTTAGCTCGGTTCCAGCAACAGTCGAAACAAAAGGTCGGAGGATCGTGGCTTGATTCTCAATGGTTGACTTTTACCGTAGATGCTTTCGTACGAGGAAGAGTAGTCGTTGCGATGTCGGAAAGGGATATCCATTGATTGAATAGGATTAGAACATGGACTCAGAGACGATGGGCGCGCAAGAAATAGCCATTGACCGTACTTGTGCCAAGCGTGACGAAGAAATCGTCACCATAATCCCCTTCGTCTTTGCATTCTTTCGAGCATGAATCGACGATGAACTCATGACGTACGAAGTACTCTGGCAGCAGCGTCCCGCCTTTGTGAGAAGGGAGTCAGAGGGTTCTGTTGGGCGCTCGGCCGAGAAGATCATCTATCAGGTTGAAGAAAATGGGCCGCAGAGAAGGGGTCAGTTCAGCATGGATGATTCTCTTCACCAGGAGTGCGTCTTCCTTTGGGTATGCACGAGCACCAAGTAGAAAGGTTGGCGAGAGGTCATTCGAAAATGTCAAGTCCCACTTGCAATCTCGCCGGTTGGATAGGCAAAGTCGAAACGGCTGTCACAAATGAACCAATCACGTGCAAGTGAAAAGCATGTCTGGCCAATCACATACGACGTTGCTCTGGGCAAAGATAGACTCTGATTCTTCCCTCGGTTTAAAGACGCAGCTTGCGCATGTTGTCGACGCCGTGCCCCGTCTTCCCTCCCGAGACTGACGCGCCGACACCGACTGCACCACACAACATAATCTCCATTTTCGAATTCCTACATTCACACATGTTGGCTCCAAGTCCGACAACGGAGGCGCGGCGACACGAGACGGGCACGACGACCCATCGCTTCACGCGGGAGACGTGCCTCGCCCAACTCACCCTCACTGTCACCCAAGTCCGCGCGATCTCGTTCCGCAAGGTCGTGTCGTCGATGCTGGCGCAGCATGGCCTCCGGTGCAAACTCACGCTCTCGGTTGGTGGACACGTGCGCGTGGTGGGTACGACCGAGTCGACGGTAGGCCAAGCGCGCGGCCCGTTGGTCTGGTCTGCGCTGACGGGCCGCGTCGTGATGCAGTTGAACCGATCGCCATCGGCGGTGGCCGCGTTGCTTGGCGTTGACGTGCTCTGTGGGAGTTTGCTGGTCGCGTCGACGTCGATCGATCTGAGTGTGCTCGAGGTGCGTCCCAAGAGGGTGTTTGGATTGACAAAAGCGGGTGGTGTAGACGAATGGTCGCGTGTGCGGCTGGCATGCATTGTCGCCCGACGGCCAAATTGAATTGGATGTGACGATGGGCCAAAGTGGTCAGCGCCACGACAAGGCCGACGGCCGCGACAGCATCAACCAAGTGGCCGAAGATAATGACGCGTATCACGTGGGGCTGGTGACGCGTGTCGATGATGACGACGACGCGTCATCCGACGGCGAGCCGTCGCCTGAAAAACTCCCCAAGTCCAAATCGGCATCTCTCGCGGGTACCGCCAACAACGGCATCGACGACGACGATGACAAGGATGGGGTCGTGGTCCTCGTCGAAGAAACCGCCATCCAACCCCACACGCTCTTGGCACTCGATACGCTGTACAACAATGTTGGAGCAACATTTTTTATGTTGCTGAATAGTGTGGACCCCAAGATCCAGCGACAAACGACCAACGCCGCGACTGACGAAGCGTGGGCGCTTTTTCAGTTTGGCATCGCGGCAACGGATGCCGCGCCCGTCCGACACGATGCTGGAGACGACGAGGACGACAATGAGGACACATTGTCCATGTTGTCCGCGGACACAATGTCCACGATCAGCCACGGAAGTGACGTGTTGGATTTCAGCCGCCGGGTCGCCGACATGGAGCGCTCGGCCGATATGTTCCAATGGACCCAGCGCATTGCGGCGTTGGAAAAAGGTGCGTCCATCCGAGATTGAGCACCGCTTGACCGACAGGGCCAGGCAAAAAAAGCGCAGCATTGTCGACGTCGGTGCTCCTCGACGAAGCCAAGTTGATTCGCGAACGCCGTCGGTCGCTGCCCATTCCCACGGTCACGAAAGACACGTACGTCCGACTCATGTGTCCACAGGATACTCACGAGTATCTTGTAGACACACGACCGTGCAACCATCACCCGTCGACCTGTCCAAGGTACTTTTGGAGTCGCCACCACTCGTCACCGTGCGACAGGACGTGCCCAAGATCACGGCCGGCTTGCGACGCAGCCGCAGTGCCTCGGTCCGTGGATTCCAAGACATTTTAGACCAACATGCGAAAAAGACCCACAGTCGGGGCGTCGTGGTCGATGACGCAACGCTGTCACCGACGCGTGCCCCCCAGCGATTGGAATTGGGGCGGCCTATTTCCATCGCTGGCTCATCCGGTATCAAACACGCGAACGAGTATGTGTTGACAAAAAGGGGGGATAGGGATCGTACGGTACATTGGGGCCGCACATTTTGCCTCAGGGATTTGGGTTGGCATTGAGCTGACTGACGCCCATGGGAAAAACAATGGCAGCATCCGCGGCGTGCAATATTTTACCTGTCCAGATGACCACGGCATCTTTATTCGCGCCAACAAACTGGACGTGTCCTTCCAATAGTGTCGTTTCCCTTACGTTTCTGTCCTGTGAGTCTTGTTCCAATGCAGCATTGTGTTACTTCGTGTTTTGCATTGTTTATTATTAATATCCCCACAAGATGTATTCATCTGAGGTCCCTCCGTTTAATACATAACCCCAGAGGGTGGTATTCAATGTACGAAACAAGGGATTTCATCTTTTCGATGGACCTCAGCATCCCCAAGAAAGCTTCGTTCTCTGCGAGTTGCTGGGATTCATGACGACGAAAAATAGGTTCCCTTACGTCCACCCCGACGACAGCAACATAAAATAGAAAAATGGCATTGTTGTGGATCCTCAACTGCACATATTCTCGGCGCGGCGCCTCATCCGTATCAAATGTTTCAGAGCCGCGCGTCATCATCTGTCTCGTGTGCAGTCGACCAAGGACCACCCATCCATTTACTTGGCTTTGGCCTGTCATGACCCCGCGGCGCCCAGTTGCTTGGCCTCGGCTTGGATGTGCTGGCGCTGCTGCCACTGAATCGTGAGTTCCCGCCGCGGTTTCTTCGTGAAGTCCTCGATCGGAATCGGCGCCAACAAGACATCGTCAGTCTTGTCGGCCAGCGGCCGCTTCCGCGAGCGCTCTTGGGTCCACAGGCCTACATTGGCCTTGGCGTCGTCGACCAACGCTGCCACGTCGACCGAGGATGGAAACACATTGAGGACAGCCGTCCAGAGTGCCACGTCATCGAGTGGCGTCGTTGGGTTGTGACTTGGCCATTGAATGTCGGGAACAAAGCCGTACGCTTTTTGACGGCGCTCGGCATAGTGCAGTTCAAAGTACCGCGTCACGTTGGCCGCGCAGTTGGGTAAACTGTAGTACCCGTCCGGCGGGAGGCGGTTAAAGATGCCACCGAGGACCCGGACGCCGCGCTGGTGAGTGAAATACGACGCGTTCAAATTGAACGAATCGACCTGGCACAAAGGTTAAATCAAACATGACAAAAACGGGTGGCCACGAGGCCCCCACGACCAAAACTGGTGGTCGACGTACCGCGTCCCCAACCCCTTTTTTGCCCACAACGACGACGGAAATCGGCTGCAACGCGGCGGCAATGTCGGCATTCGAGACCCCGCAGATCGACCCGACGCTCGGGTACCCGACGCCGTCGATGATGACGATGCGCTTCGACGCAGAGATGGCCTCGACGGCGTCGACGACTTGATGGAGGAGGTCCGCGGTTGCTGTCGCCGCGTCCGGCTGCTCGAGGAAGGCCCGCGTGAAGCCCGAGTAGAAGACGACCGGTCCGATGGGCCGCGCGGCAATGCCTGGACACGATCAAGACATGCGAGGAAGCAACAAAGTATGATACCATGGTGGGCACAGAACCGACCGACGAGCTGGGATTCTTCGCATTGGGTCGCGGGTTTGATGTACGCAAGCTCGTGTGGCTTGTATCTAAATGCGGCAGTGTTGAGAGGGGAGGAGAACGATTGAAGATGGACCCGAGCTCAAGGAGCGATCCCAAGAGTCCAAGGCAGATAGTCGACTTGCCCACTTGGGATTTGTCCCCGGCGACAAAGATCCGAAGCGCGCCGGCGCCGTTGACTCTGATGGAAGACGGGCCTCCGAGGTTCAACGGCGACAGCGACGATGGCGGGGGCGGTGACAAGGACATCGCCGGTCCCGATGCGGGCGCTGTAAACTGAACATGCTGCCGGAGCAATGCAAGAAGCGAGTCGAGCGATGTGCAGGTCGTTGACGTGTGCGCGGTTGTGAGTTGGATCGCGAGGGGAGCGCAGGGGGTGATTTGAACGTCCAGCCGGAGGTCATGGACGATCGAGAGGCCCTCGAGGATGGAAACGGTCTGCTGAAAGGCCGGCGCGTCGGCGGCGCCAGAGACGTGGACGCGCAGCATGACGGAGCAGCTCTGGTCCTTCCGATGATCTTTTTTCTGTGGAGCTTTTCCAAAGGCTATTTCGATCGCCCAATCCTATCATGCGAATCGTGTGATTCATTGCGACGAAGGTGACAAGAAATCCGGATGTGACAGCATGTTATCCGTATTTCATGTGAGGTGCATTTTGAGGTTTTAAGACTTTTTAACAAAATTGATACATATTTATAGGATTTGCCCACCCCACAATTGAAGTGTGTGTCGTTGGGGAATTTGACACATTTCTCTCGAAAAATGGCTCGACAAAGTGCGAATAGACGTCGCACTTTGTGTTGCTCGTCCGAAAGTATCTTTACAATCCAACGACACTGTGGAGCCCATGATTGGATAATCAACTCTGCATTCACATGATTTCATGTTCTGTTCGTGCATTACAGTCATTGCCCTTTGGCTCTCATTGGGCTACACTTCGTAGACGAGTGCACCCGCCGCGACTTGCACACTGGCGCCTTCACGCACGTTGGAGTCAACCAGACCTCCGAGATCGCCCAAGTCGGGCACGATTTGCAGCAATTCGTCCAGCGATTGCATGGCTATCATGTGCTGGTGTTTCTTCTTCCGGTTGTACTGCTGCTGGACGGCGTTGGTCTTGGCTCGATGGAAATCGCAGAGTGTGTGCAGCGTCCCGTCCTTCTTGGTCGCACGCGTGTGCGTGCATGCCTTGTACGCATACTTGCACTGCGAATCGTCGTCTCGCTTGGCTTGGTGGGCGAGGCATCGACCGCCGCTGCGCACGTACTGCGAGCAGTCGTCAACGGCACAGCGTCGGCCGCCGCCATGCCGCAAGCACCTTTGACCGCTTTGGGCGTGCTTGGCGCACCCAACGACCGTGCATGGCTTTTTGGCGGGAACGCCTCCATGTAGCACGCAAAATGCGTTGCCTTGGGCGTTGGCGCCACACCCTGCCATGCTACAGGGTCGTTTGCCACCGTGGCGGGCGCAGCGGCGGCGAGCGTACACCTGGTTGAAGCAGCCGACGATCGAGCAGGCTGCGCGATGGCGGTGGAAGCTGCATTTGGACGAGTCAGCGGCGGCGACGTTCGTACACGACTTGAATTCACACGCGGGGCGCGTTGCGGCGTCTTGCATGTTTGGAAAGCGAGAATGCAGGGCGCGAGAGACGATCGAATGCCAAGGCGAAACGAACAATGTCGTTACACAACCATGTACAACGACGACACAGCACTGCCGACGGTGTTGTGGATTGTAGACACTTGGGCGTGATTCGAACGGCGAGCTACTACCGGACATTATGTGCTTGCGAGTACTTGTAAGCCTGGAGGGATTACGAATGGCACCTAGCAGACACATGGTTGGGCACAAAATGGTGAAACTCGTTTACATGTGATCACGTACTTGAGACAATCGCTTGCTCCGACGACTGCGTTGTGTGACTCGATTTTGCACGTCTTTCGTGAAGCGTCGGTTAGGGGTAAAGTTGAATCCCCGTCTTTTGTCGACGGTGCGAGAGAAGGTCGTACGTCCTTACAATTCATACGCAAACAAGCACAACAATGCACAGTTCTCCACGTGGGCACTCTACCGTTTTTGGTCAAGTTGGATCAAACACGTTACTTGAACGTAAATGGTCAAGACGTTGCAATGGTTTGCTTTGTCGCACCAACTGACACGAACAGCCAGAGAATGTCTTTTTGTGCAGTGTCAAAGTGCACTCTCAGAATCGTCCACGTTTTTATCCAATGGATGGATGTGGTTCAACACAAGTTCGGTTCCAGGGAATATTGCAGGAGGAGAAATGAATGGATGGAAGATATGTCACGGGGGATTGGCGAATGGATCGTTTTCGTTGCTTCATCGCGTTGTATCCATGGCGGGTAAGAGAAAAAGACACGTCCATGTTGGCGCGATGTGCATGAAGGTGACCGACCAGAGCCTTTTTCCGAATACCAGAAGGTAGTAAAACCTGTCCAGTGCAGCAGTACCGTTGAGCAGATGAATGTCAGTGTGCTACCATTATGCCATACAATCAGCTACGCACCAAAGAAATCGATTTTAAAACCAAGCTCTTCACTCATGGTTTTGGAAACTTGATCGAGAAACCGCTTGTCGATCATTTGATGTCCAACCAATTTCTAGTAGAACCGTGCACCTCCTACATCTACAGTTGCATGTCCCTGAGTTGGAGCCACGAGTGACACGTTGTGGTGACAACATTGAGTTTCAGCGATGCCGCCCCCTGTGTCTACAGTTCCATGCCAGTGAGATGAAAGCCATGAGTGACTCGTGGTGCACGTTGGCTCCAACTGTATAGTGTCAACGATACCCCACACACAAGGACTACAACATTTGTGACCACGACTCCCACCTTCTTGCTTCGACCCACTTATCGAACGAATGTGTATTTCGCAATGATTATTACCATGCACGTATGCTGTTGTGGTGTCTTACAATCATACACATTCGGGGCCAATGACGCATGGCTGGTTGCTTTCCTAGTACTGAGCATCCATGGCGGCGTCGTCGTCCGCCGCGAGCGTTTGTCGCGCCGCTTTGTCTTGGCAATGCACGCACAGACGCACCTCTTCGTTGATCACGGCGTAGATGTTGCGGCGTTGCTTGAGTGTGGCCATGTGCGATGGGAGCAGAGGCACGCGCCATCCACTGACGAGACAAAACGGTTTCGAGTTGTTGGCGTACTTTCGAGGCAACGCAATTGGCTGCACGTGCCAATCGACGACAACGTCGGGTTTCTTGGGCTTGGCAAACTTGCGAGTGGGGCATGTACAACGACGAAGCTTGAGTGTCGCCCGAAACCACGTTGCGACTTTGACGTTGAGGGAATGGACGGTTGCCACGCCTACTTGTGTTGGCTTGGTGATTTTTTGAATGGCCATGATGGGGGCGTCGAAAACCAAACTGACAGTGTGAAAGGGAACCATGCAAAACGATATCTCGAGACGATATAACCACGAGCATGTACTTTCTATCTGGATGGTCGTTTCGGATACTCTTAGACTGCATTGTGCCCTAGTAGTATACTCGCCTTTGATTCACTTCTATGACATAAAGGTTGCCGATTCGGGAAGAGTCCAATGTGCTCGACAGCAAATAGAGGGGCGACATTTCACATTTGTGCCGTCTGGCCTATGCAATTCGAGGGCAAAGGCAACCCACGATTTCCACCAGGTTGTCCCGTGAGAATCAATAACAAAGAAGCGTTCCGACAACGTGCTGCTTTTCCAAAGGAGACACCCGCGTCAACCTTGTATCATTGATTGTTTGCAAAAACAGTGTTGCATTTGGACTGAACCTCAAAGTAATTTCCCTTTGCCCCAATTTTGTACCACACGACCCCTGCAGCGAACCCGCGACACAGAAACCAGATTTTTGGCTTTGCCCAACACTGGGCGCTCTCCCAACGAAGATAGTGCCGCATAAGATTGGCATGCCCAGTAGAACCCATAAGCAAAGGCTAATCCACAGTTGAAGTTCACATGAATTTTGCAACTGAAAACAATAATGTACTGACGCGTTAGGGACGGCGCACTCCGCGGTCCCATGTGCGGCCCAATATCATCCAGTTACATATACTAGTATATGGAGGTGCTAAACAAGATGCATACCGTGTATATATCTTATCATGGGGCTGCATCGTCCACCATTTTTAAATGTCTTTAATTCAAGTTGGCACTTTCAGCTTTGCTTCTCTGCTTCGAGATGGCCAAATTTGATTGGATATACTATTTCGAAGTGCATAATTGAGCCAATTAAAGCGCATATTTTTGGATTAAGATAATTGATTGGGTCTTTGTCTTTGACAGAAAAGACATACTTTGACATTAAATCCTTCGTTGTATCATATTGTAGTCCTCAGTCGCTTCTTTCGGACTTGGACATCCCGTCGTGTGTCATTGACACCACCTTCATTTGACACTGTGAAAAATCTTCATTTGAGTTGACGCGACAGAACGGTTTATCAACAATCTTGGCCGTGTGGTTTGCAACATTTCAACACACGATGCATACACTCTGTAATGGGACACCATCACTCCTCCGTCCCAATCCCTTGAAGGTGATCTCACGTCGCCACCTTGGCCTATTTTTCGAATCGAATCCACGGGCGGCGACAGCGCCGCCGTCGGTCCATCCGCAAAGCGCATGGCTACTTCCAACACCCCAACACTAACATCTTTCCATATGGGCGGCGTACATCACCGAGACATACTTTCCTTGCCTTTTACATATGGATATATAACATTATGATAGCGTCCTCTGTGTCCTACGACGCTTCGACTGTCGTCTCCTGGGTCCCATTTTCTGTCGACGCGATCGTTGATTTCACGGGCGGGATGTCCCGCAGGACCGCGGCTTTGAGTTCGCACGGGTACTTTTCCATGTTGGGGTGTTGTTGGATCGGGATGAGTGCGACTTGGACGATGGCCTTGACGAGCTTCCCGCCGAGGTCGATCGCATGCAAGAGCTCGTCGTCTTCGATGGCTGCGAGGTCCTTGTCCACGACCAAGCCCGAATCGATGCCTTTGAATGCGTACCGGCCCGAGAATTCGTTCTGGTATTGGTACCGACAGGTTGGGCACGTGCTGCGCATGCTGAGCCAGCTCTTGATGCAGTCAGTGTGAAACTCATGCGCGCATGCCAAGGCCACGCATTCGGTCATCGCAGACATGCAGATCACACACTCTTCGTCGCTCGTGCATGCTATCGTCGTCAGCGCCGCCAGCACTTCCTTCTTGGCCGGACTTGACGACTTGAGGTACGGCACAACATGGCCAATCATGTAGTGAACCCAGGATGCACTGCGAAAGACCGTAAGCACGTCGGCGACTTTGAACGCATCAGGCACGGGGTAGCTCACAGTCACACGGACATTGATGCCGGCGGACGATGTTTCGTGCTCGAGGGACGACATCAACGATCGAAAAATGAAGTGCCCGCGTGGCGCGATTTGAATTGCCCCGCCAGGCAAACCACTTGTTGTTTGTATATTGGCCTCTGCGCGCGCGTCGGCATGATATAAGGTTGCAAAGGGCCGTTCAGTGGGACATATGGCGTCCACTGGGCCAAATACCATGGGGCAAAGTGCCATAACGAGGACACCAAGCATCAGCGACTGCCGGCAGCGGCCGCCGAAGCGCTGAACCAGAGTACGTACCCCGTGGCGTAGGCTTGGCGCAAGGGAGAAATCGCCAACGGATCGATGGGGTCAATCCACGCCACGGCGGAGTTTCACTACGACACAAACCCTGCAACGAACCCTCCAGATTCCTAGATTTCCCCATTGGGTCAAACCATATTTTCGAGTTTATTGAACCACCAATCACAGAAGGGTTAAATTAAAGAGGTCACCCAAATTCGATTTTCATTGGCTATTCTTTGAACTTTTAAAGCGTATCCATCCAATCAAAATGGATCAAGGTATTTTGGGCGAAACGATCCATGGAATGTCCCCCCAGTGCTGCACAATTGTGCTGCACGGACTGCAAGTGTGGTCGGTCTACAATTTATAGTCTCGGAATGTCAACACCTGCGGCCAACCATGGCGGCGGAGTCCAATGCGACGTTGCTGAACCACGCCTTATTCTGTGAACTAGCGGACTGCGAATCTGCCAACTGCAGGCTGCCTCGCGAAGTGGTACGGCTACCACCAAGAGGGACAGTCATGACAGACTTCAATTTTGGGTTTTGCAAGAGTTGCGTCTCGTCTTGGTCGGGGCCGAATGTTTTGCACGCAGGACAGGCAGCAAGGAACGAGCATGAAAGCACAGGTATGGAGAGGATGCCATAGTGGTGACGTCAAACACGAGAAAGACGAGGAGGCAATGTGGAGTTCATGTGCGCAGTACCACATGGCCATGGTTGGACGAAAGGACAGCTCAGCAAATGCGTCGGAAGGCGCTCGGGTGACTCTTCATATACATCTCCCCGTGCCCGGTTCATTGGGTACATTTCACTCTCCAGCTGAGTCTAGAGTCTCGACTGCTCGTGGTGGACGATAGCATATTCACGTCGCGTCATTCGACATTATGCCGGCAAGCGCCGCAGTTGTTTTTCTCAAGCCACTCCGAGTTTTGTGCATACATCCAGTTTTATCACATTTGGAGCCATTCAATACACACGTGAGCGCGGGCGGGGCTCCTGTAGTCGTCAGTCCATACGTCCTGTTTCACCATGACCACACGTTCGCATCATGTGCCTTGCTCTAATAAGTAGACCGTTACACGTCTCGAAATACATTTGCTGTCGGTTTCGCAGCGCCGCCACTGCACACGGTCATGCGCACCCTCGCCAGTGTCGCCGAGGCCGCCGCGGTGCACCCTGTACCGCCGCTACCGTCGACCAAGAAGAAGGTCATGCGCGCCGCCAACAGAGCCATCGCCGAGCGGCGGCGGCGGACGCTCCAGGCGGTCCAAGCCACGTTTCGCAAACGCATGTCGAGCGCACGGCTGCTCGCAGCGGTCCTCGACTTTCGAACCGACCACATCGCCGAGGGACAGATCCGCGCCGTCCTCGCCGAGCTCAAGATCCCCGTCCTCGTCGTGCTGGTTGCCATCAATTTTTTTTCAGGTCGGTACCGACGCCATAGTTCCATCTCGATCATCTTGTCGACTAGGTCTATACCTCCTCTTGTGGTCGATTCTGCTCTTCAGCATGCAAGAAGTGACGGCTGTGAGCACTGCGTCGCGCCGCCGCTTCTCGGCCTGCGTTTTGTTTGCCATGAGCCTTGTCCACTTTCATGAACTCGTCGCGCTCTGTGGCTACAACCGACGCACGTCGATGCAACACATGAGCAAACCGAACCTCGTGCATGTACGTGCCTTTCGTTGCCGATGCGTTGTCATGAGATTACTAGGTCGTGAAACTCACCAAAGCACATAAACGATCGATTCTCTACACGGTCCTTCGACTCGACGTTATTCATGTCGTCACCGCTCGAGGTACGAGCACGTTTGGGCCGCCTTGGCTCAATTAAAAGCCTCTTGTAGTGTGGACATGGGTGACGAAAACCATCGCACTGCCTGCCAAACTACGCCGGCAGCTCGTGCGGTTGCTTCGACAGTACGAAGTCGTGCATATTTTACGTCACGTGCTGGTGACAGTGACCACGTCGATTCACGCCCATCACATGGCGACGGTCGCATTTTTGTCCTTTTGTCGTCCTCGTTCGTCACCGTTGGATTAGGTCATGCCCGAACCCACGACCACGTTTACGTATACCTTCCTCGTCGCGCTCAACTGCCTCTTCACGCCCGTATTTTTCACGTCCAAGAATGCGTTTGTCAAGAAATACCTGACGCTCCTCCTCGACGCTGTGTTTCATTTCATCCTCTCGGTCGGGTTTCCGTTCATTGTGTTTTGGCCCACGTACATCCAGTACACACAATCGCCGATTGGGTTTCTCAACACCAACTACGTTGGCATCACTCAAAACCTGCTCATCGACAAGTTGCAGACGTTTACGACCTTTTTCTACTTTGTCATTGCGCTCACGATGCACATATCCAACCATTTGAGTGTCCACTACCTTGCCAAGATGGCCCTCACAACCAAGATGGCCTCGCGCCGCCGCACGACGACACACTTTTCCACCAAGTTGCGTCGGGCCGAGCCATGGGATGCCGCTGCTTCAGTGGAGCCCAAGCGCCGCGTGGCCGTGTCCCCATTGCCACCACCGCCGTCCACGACCACCCTCGTCGCGGTCCTCCCGCACCCCACGACAGCAACGAAGCTGCCGCTCGCAACGTGGATCCCCGTGAAATCCAAATCGCGGGTCCAAACCCACCACCGCAGTCTCTTCATTCTAGGTAGTAGTACCTCTTGTACCTCTTGTCGCTGAACGAGGTGTTGGGTTGTAGCAAGCTACAGCTGGGCCATCTGCCTCGTCGCAGGCGCCAGCAGTGCGTTCCTCTACACACCATGTCCCGCTGGCTGCCGCCACCGCATCTCCGACTGGTTCAACTATGCGTGCGCGTGCCGCGACTATACACTCACGTGCGCCGACGCTGCCAACACGTCGCTGGTCCCGTCGCTGCTGCAAGCTATCGACCCCGATCTCTTTCTTCTCCATATTCGCAACTGCTCCCTCCCCCAAGGCCTCCCCCATGGCCTTATCGAGCGCTTCCAAGGGCTCTATTTGCTCCACTTGGAACAGACGCAATTGGGCGTCTGGGACGAAACCAGCTCCGTCTTGCCATCGAACCTCCAGTTTGTCGTTGTTGACGGCGCGACATTCCACGAGGTTGGTAGTGCGTGGACGAGGTACGACGTAGACCCTATCCCTTGTAGGTGCCCTGGATCTTTCAAACCCTACCCACGTCGTGCGTCGAAATCGACCTGAGTTACACTCCCGTGGAGACCCTACCCCTTGGGTGGACCAACGTCCCGATTCTCTCGATTCTGCATGGTCATCTCACAACCGTACCGACCCTTTCACTAAACATCCAAGTCCTCGCACTCGTCAACCACTCGATTGCGCTTCTCCCGGATCCTGCCCAGTATCCCCCCTCGCTGCGCGTGCTGGACCTTCGGTACCTGCTGCCATGGCCATCTGTTTTGGCAACCTTTAACCCGTAACCCTAGGTATAATCGCATCACGGCCGTCCCCGCGACCGTGTTTACGAATCACGTTGTCGACGTTGACGTATCCTACAACCCGATTGCGACGGTCCCCATGACCCTCTACGACAACATTTACAACATGTCGTTGCGCGTTGCAGGCACGCCCTTCTGCGCTCGTTTGGTCGCGGCGGCCCCCGCCATCATCTTGGGCTTTGCCCCCACACTCTCGTACGCACGACCAACCACAATTATCGCGGCTGACCACAATTTGTAGCATCCCCGACCGCCACATGTTGCTCGCCCAAGTGTGTTTTTCGACGTGCGCGCCGGGGTGCGAGCCCGACTTCATCGTCAACAATGTGTGCGACCCCGCGTGTCTCACGCCCGCGTGCGAGTTTGACGGCGGCGATTGCAGCGACTGAAACACACACAACGTGTCATCGTATCGTACAATCGTATTTAATCTGTTGGGTTGCGCCAGACGGACTTGAACCCGGCGACTACGAAAGGATGAGTCAACTACCCAAAGACGTGCGCGTGTACTAACCGTTTATGATGTTGGTACTTGGACCTTGAGAGGTGGTGGGGCACTCACATGCTGCACCCCAGCGTCGTTGTTGGTCTTGGCCACGACCACGACGACCGCATCGTTCTTGGTTGGGAGGCCGTCCCCAGTCTGCATGGGCATACTCCCAAGCCCGGTCGGCGGCGGCGGCAGATTTGCATCCACGGGCGCAACGAGTTTTTCTTTTTTTATTTTCTTTTCGGGTTTGGGCTTGGGGGCTGCACACGTGTCGACCCAGACGGCAATCCAATCTTTTAGCTTGAGCTGTTCGTGGGCGTGCGGCCGGCTCAGTTCCTATCCCCAATAATTTCACACGCGCCACACTTTGCGACATACCGTGTCTTGCATGATGTCGTTGTTTCGAATGAAAATGCGGCGGTGGCTTTGCTCAACATCCATGGCGCCGCAGCCATTGTTGATAAATTGGTTTGTGTGGAGCATAGCCATTTGAACGCCGCTTAACATGCGGATGCCATACCGCGCGTTCCGTTCAAACTGATTTCGTCGGACAATGCCTGCTCCTTGCACTATCGTGAGCCCGCAGCGGCCGTGGCGGGCCAGCAAGCACGCCACGAGCGTGACAAATCCCCCTTGAACGACGACGCCCGACCTACAATTCAATAGAAAGAAAATGAAATCGAGTCCATCTAACCAACCCCTTGGCATCGACAATATCATTGTCATAGAAAATGCCCGTGCCACCTTCGATCGAAACGCACGTATCTCCGCCAGCAATGTGGCATTGCGTGACCGTACAGGTCGCATCGGACATGATGGTCAAGACCGTGCTTCGTGTCTGAAATGTGGTACTAGCAGTGGTGGCGTCCTTTTGAAAATGGAGGCCAGTGATGTCGCCGCCTTTGGCATGCCACACAAGGTCGGCACCGGGTTGGAATTCTACTGTACATGTGCCACCTGATCCATAGTTTAAATACGACACATGTCCAAATCCGAGATACAAACTACCTGTGGTTGCTGCCATCATCCGGACGGGTTGATAAATATGTAGCGGCGACGTGATGTGGTGCACACCGCTTCCAAACACGACTACATCGCCTCGTTGTAATCCTGCCAAAAGCCCCGCGACGTTCTCCGTCTCGGTGTGCACACGCACGTGGAATTGCGAATGTTGTGCGGCTCTTGTCCACGTCCTGCACACACAGCTCGCGATTCTATCCGAAATATCGGCGCGTTTGTAAACAATTGTTCGAAATATTGTACTTTAAGGCGAGTGTACCTGTCAAGAGACGAACCAAAACCCATAATGTGTCCCAACAGCGTTGGCGAGAGACCTGCATAGCCAATAGCCCGTGCCCGGTCGTGTTCTTCGTTTTGGATTAATATTGACGGACGGTCCCACACCGCTTCCAGCGTGTCTGTGTTGTAATAAAATGGCAGGTTGGACCGAATGCACGTTTTGAGCTACGGTACAACCGGTTGTAAAAGGTGCAAATATAACGAGCACGAGTATTTCTACCTGCCACGACGCTCCAGTCATCGCACGGCGACGCCGTTCAAGCTTTACGAGGCTTCGTTCCTTGAAAAATAATTTCTTTTGGACCGCAAACTCCATCGCATCCTCTGCAACAAAAGGATTGAATCCAACACTCCAACGCAGGTCAAATACCTGCGGCAATCAAGTCGCCTTCTTGGATGGCCATTTCTTCGTCGACAATTTTAGCAGCCTCGATTCGCTCCAGTTCAATCTCCTCTTGCTCGTCGTTGTGCTCTGGGAGTGCCACGTAATGAAACAGCGGGTCGCTCGTCGTTCGAAACCCCATGGCGTAATTGTCGATGGGTCTCAAATTGAAATCCAAGAGCGCCGTCGCTGCGTCCGGACCGTTCGTCGTTGATTCGTTCGAGACGCTCTCGTCGTCGTCAAAGGTCTCGTCTTGCTCTTTTTCGACCCGTTGTTCCTGCCGCACCACTTTCATGGCGGCCACGTCCTCTTGGTCTTCGCATTGCGCCATCGCGTCTTCGATCGTCGACGCATCGGGTTCGTCGGCAGCAACTGATGCGCCACCGTCGTCGTCGACAATCGTCGGTTCGTCTGTTGTTTTGCCAATCATGGCCCGCAAATTCGACTTTGTAAAATAATCCGTCGTGAATTGCCCTTCCGACAAGACCAAAAAATCCAAGTGCCGCTTCTGCTGCGCCTTGCGCAGAATGTTTTCTTCCACCGTGTGCTCCGACACCATCCGATAGATGTGAACGTCCCGCGTTTGACCAATCCGATGCGCGCGGTCCTGCGCTTGGGCATCCATGGCTGGGTTCCAATCGCTGTCGTAAAATATAACCTACCCCCCCAATTAGAGTTTTTAAAAAATATTCAATCCACAAACCGTGTCGGCGCCTGTGAGATTGATGCCGAGTCCGCCACTTCGAGTCGATAAAATAAAACAAAACACTTTGGGATCGCTGTTAAATTTGTCCATCAAACGTTGCCTTCGTTCGACCGGCGTCGACCCATCCAGTCGAAAGTACGTGTGACTACAATCGAATAAGTCCAGTTCTACTCAAACAATGTTGGATTCAACGTACCCGTGCACATTGAGGAAAATTTCCAATATGTTCAACATCGAACTCATTTGGGAAAATATCAAGCAGCGGTGATTTCCCCGTTTCAATTCGCGCAGCAACCGGTCCAGCTGCTGCAGCTTCCCACAGTCAAATTGAATTAGCCTCTTATCGGGGAAAAATAAATGATGCCGTTGGTTGATCGGGTGAAGTCTTGTCCTTAGAGGCTCAGTTTGCATCACCACCTACGCCATCGAATTGAACGGTCAAAATACGGACAATATCAAGTCGTAATTACCTCCGTTTCCGTCTCTCTCCAGTGCAGCTCATCTTGGACACGACCTGCACTGAGACTCGAGCCAACAATCAACTCGGCAGCGGTTGTTCGAGCCTTGTACACAAAACAAAGAATTTTCGTCAGCACTTCCAGCCACGCGTCGAGCCGCTGCGTCGGTGTCTTGACCATTGACTTGAGGGCACATTCGTCGTCTCGCTGATGCACTTCCATAGCATGTGAAATAAACGTCTACTCCAACAATGATACACAACTTATGCCGACAATGATACACAACACACCGGCATAGTACACACACGCAGCCGTTCGAGCGACAGAAACGGTTCTTCGAGGCACCGCCAATGATTGAGCCATGCATTTGCTTGAACTTTGGCCTCTTTTGCAGCATGTCGAAGAGCGTGTTGTTGTGTTAAAAAGGCGAAAAGCAGCGGTTCTGGAAAAGCGGCTTCTTGTGGCGGTTCGGGGAGCGAGACGTCGTCGACAAAGAGCGCGGTCGAGGGCACCAGCTGCCGACGGCGCGTTGCAGCAACCTCCGATCCCACGAGGCCATGTTGCCTCAATTGTCGCTCCTTTGTCGAGTGGAACGTTGAAAAGGCAAAGGGATAATAAAATCGTAGGGGCGGCATGTCCAAAGGGGACATGATTGGCCGAGGCTCGAATAAATCGGGGTGGTTGCATACTTTGCGCAGTTGCATGAGCACATTCATCATGCCCATGAAATTGCCGCCGTGCAGCGCTTTGCGTGTACTGGAGCGCGCCATAAAGTCTTCGTATAAATAACGTTGTCGTTTGGAGAGTGAGCACATGACAATGTGTTCAAATTTGCCTGGCTGCAATGAGATTAGGCATCAACCGGATTAACGACCCAACGTACCATTTGCTTGGCCACGTCTTTTTTTAGGCGACGAAGCACGAATGGTCGAATGATATTGTGCAGTCGAGAGACCAAGTGATCGTTCACTGCTGTCTCGCCTTCAACCTAAATCGATAATTACATGATTTTGTTGACAGGAAAATATCTACCATTGCGTTGAGCGGGTTGTTGAACCAGTGGCTAAATTGGGCCCGGGAACGAAAGAGGTGTGGCATTAAAAAGTGCATGAGGGCCCAGAGCTCCATTAAATTATTTTGCAACGGCGTGCCTAGCATTGGATAAAAGTCAATGGACAAATCTATTCAAGCATACCTGTCAAAAGCAACCGTCGTTGTGTGTTGAACGTCAAGAGAGTCTGCCACCGTTGTGATTTCCAATTCTTGATGTTGTGGGCTTCGTCCAAAATTAAATAGTACCATTTTTTTCGCTTGAAACATGGTGCATCGGCCACGACGAGCTGGTACGACGTAATGCACACCTGAAATGCATTTACTTTTGACCACCCCAATCTAAAGATAATTAATAGACAAAATGAATAATTATTTCCGATCAAGCGATCTCGTCAGACGCACCGTAATTCTTTTCGTCGTTTGGCACTGCCATAGTACGTCATGACTTTAAAGCCAGGACACCACCGTTTGAATTCCATTTCCCAATTTAATATGCAGGATGTGGGTACGATGACGAGATGGGGACCCCAAATGCTACGTCAAGTGTTGGCAACGTCATATATCACAAACAAAAGGACGTACCCTTCGGTGGCCAAGGATGCCAAGAGCGAAATCGTTTGAATGGTTTTGCCCAACCCCATTTCATCGGCTAAAATACCATTCATGCGATTGTGAGCCAAGGATAAGAGCCATGCCACCCCTACAATCCACAATGGTGAAATATTATAGGTGGCAATAAAATAAAAATCAATCAAATAATCCATACCTGTGGCTTGATACGCGCGTAATTTTAACGTGTGTCGGAGTAAAAACGGTCGCACGAGGCCCACTCGTTGCCACACGTCGTCTTTAGTCGTGAACCCATTTGTGTCACTCGGCACGATTGATGTCCCCATAGTGTCACTTGTCACGATCGAGGGCTCCTCGCGTGTCTCACTGTCCTCTTCATCGTCCTCGTCGCTAGATGGACAACCCTCCATCGCGGCCATGTACTTTGCACGCAACGCGTCGATCGACATTGTGCTCTCTTCTTCAAGGAGCGCCACTTCCGCGTCCACGTCCGCTTTGGACTGCCGTTGTTCCTCGGCCTCGATTGTCGTTTCGTCGTCGTCGTCGTCGTCTTCCTCGGCTTCAAAGTCCCCGTCCGACTCTTCCATGGCTGCATATTGGGCCTGCAAGTCCTCGATCGAGATGGTGCTTTCAGCGGCCAAGAGCGCCACTTCAGCCGCGACATCTGCTTGGCTCTGTGCCTCTTCGGCCAATGCAATGCTTGTCTCGTCGTCGTCGTCGTCGTCATCCTCTGCATCCACTTCAAACTCGTCGTCGCTTGGGGGGATTGACGTGTCCGATTCATTGTCGTCGCCCATCATGGCGTACTTGGCCCGCAGTGCCTCAATGGACATGGTGCTTTCTTCCTCGAGCAAGGCCACTTCTGCCGCCACATCTGTTTTCGACTGCGCGCGCTCTTCGGCTTCGATCGTCGTCTCGTCATCGGCCACATCGTCTTCAATCTCAAAGTCCGAATCCGCAACGTCTACCTCTGGCTTGGTCACTGTGCTGGTGTTACCACGGTCGCTGCGCGCAGTCCTCCGAGTCGTCTTCGTGCGACTGCCAATGCCCGGGGCGGCGGTGTTAGCCTCGGCCTCCATCTCTTCCTCGCCTGGTTCTCGTTCGTCGTGTGCTCGCCATACTTCCATGGCGTTTTCGTCTTCTTCGTCGATCGTCGTCTCGTGCATGTCCACGTCGGACGCGTCATCGCTTGTCTCGCGTCGTTCCGTGGCCTCTGGTTCCACCCTGTTCCCGTCTTCGTCGTTGTCGTCATGCTCGAGCAAAAAGGTCGACGCCAAAGCCGACGCATATTTCTCTGTCTGCTGGAGCAGGAACCGCAGCTGTGATTCCATCGAGGCTTTCCGTCGCTCGTCCTCGGTGACTTTGACCTGATGCGCGACCAACTTGTCGATCTTGAGCCAGAATTTCTTCACGTCTCGGCCCATCTTGGCCGCGAATCGCTTTCGCGCGGCCTCTTCTTGGGCCAAGTTGCGCACCGTCGCAGTTGCCTTCTTATTGTGATAGCTCGTCACCGACTGACTCAGCGTCTTGGCCTTGCGGACGCGCCACTTGCGCTCCTGGGTAAAGTCCGTCGCCATCCACTGCATCTCCTGGAGTAAGAAATCCCAATGCCGGAACGTCGCGGTTGCTGCGTCCACCGTCGTCGTCGTGGATGTCGCCGTCGACGTCGTGAGGCTGTTGCGGCGCGACAACGCCGCGGCCGTTGGCGGCGCGTCGGGCGACTCGGACGGTAGATCGATGCCCTTTGAGTACGTTTCTAGCTCCTCTAGGATCTCCTGCTTCTTCTCTAGCAGTGTCTCCATCTCAAAGTCCCCCTGCACGTCCTTGAGGTCCTCGCCGTCGTCGTCGTCGTTCACCGCGGGGGCTTTCTTTCGCTTGTTTGTAGGCTTTAGACCGAGATTTGACTCCGATCGAGTTCGCTTGCTTTGAGACGACGTTTTTGCGCCTTTTTTCTTCGTCTGTGCAGGGCGACCGGGTGGTGTCCCGTGCACACCGCCGTCGATCGACGCGGAATCCTCGGCCATCGTGTTTGGACCCCAAACTCTCGGGCTTTTGGAGCGAATTATCCGGATATGTGAAAATTCCGGATACTGGGTGGATCCCAAAAAACTGTAGCATTTTATACATCTTTGAACCACGAAGAAGGGTCGGCTGGTTGGTTTGGGGTGATGCAAGTTCACATCCCATGGACCAATGCCTTCTATGGTCATGAACTATCTCCCTTGCTCTTGTCGTGGCTTCTCTGCGAAAAGTGCTTCTCTCGTCTCCTTCGCGTGGGAGTTGGGGTATAAAGTATAAGAGTTCCGGATAATATCGTGTGTATCCGAAAAGGGAGTTTCGGCATGAGCCATTTGCATCATTCTCGTCATGGACATTCTCTCGACGGCGGCCAAGTCTGTGTTCTATGCGTTCTCGACTTGCCTGGAACCGGTGACCGCGCGCATGCTCCGTGGACACGATGGACAGGAGGACGAAGCCCCATTCCTTGAAATGCGAGAAGCAAAGTCAACGGCGGTTCCAAGGGGGGCCCCCTTGCGGCCCGTGCCGACCGCAGTGCCGCATGCATTCACCAACGTGGATGCATCGAAGATGGACCAAGCCCCTGCAATGTACATGGATCAAAGCAAGGGTTTCCATTCGCCCGCGAGGACAGCTCGTCCGGCCTTCCCACAGTCGTCGCAGACCCACCTCGTTACCATTTCCGTCTAGGATCATCGACGATTATCACGTCATTATTGCGGCTGCGTTTTGTTTGATCTTTGAAGCTAACCTCAGTTTCGTCTGGTTGCTTGGAGTCCTCTACTCATCCAATGCATGGCGAACTGTGGGCAACTGTTCATGCAAAGCATGTCGCGTTGCTAGGTAATCGGGTCTGACGGAAGTTGACCATCCCTCAACAGACATTTTTATGCCAACGTCACCGAATCGGGCAGATGATGGCCATCCTCCTGGTCGCCACCGCGAGGAATCTACGTCGATTCGTCCCGAGGTGTTGCTGCTTCCATCGCGAGATTCCTCTTGCCTTTGCCCGCCATCGTGCATGAAGTCGATTCCGTCGTCCTCTGCACAGAAATCCACTGATGTTTTGATGAAGGCAATGTAATGGACGGCGCCTTTTAGCATTCCATCCGTCGGAAGGCTCTTCGACGGACATGCTCGCACGCAAAAGGCAACCTCTGTGGTACCCGCGACCCTATCGGCAGACCACGGGCACGCCGCGGACTCATTTGCCGCGGCGTCGACGAAGCGCTGGACGTCACTCCGGCATCGTTCGCTTGCTGCATGAGACGGCGGGTTTGCCGAGCCCACTACTCGTGGACTAGGCGATCCGTTGCCGAGTATGGAGAGGGCAGCTGGACGGAGGAGGTGCTGCATGTCGTGCGGTGACTCGTGGATCACGTAACCAAGTATTGCAAAGCCGTGACTCTCGCGATCGACGGCGGCGTGGACGATGACGGGTGCTAGCATGAGGGGTTGAAGAATGAGATTGTATTTAAAATTATGAACCAATGAAGTGGTGGCGCATCCGGCGAGGCATGTCCATACGCGAGGAAAGAGAACGACAACGGGTCGTCGAGATCACGCATACGCAGGCTTTGAAAGATAGACCAGTCAATCAGACAACCCCAAGTCAATGTATTCAATGTCTTTCTGCACCTAAAAGATGAAAACCATCAATGCTCGGTACAGGTCGCTCTCTTTGGACGACATTTCGTGGACAAAAGGGTTGTGAAAGCCACTTGTGCCACCGCCGTCGTCGTCGTGCCCTGCGTTCCAACGTGGGAGACATCGCGTCCAACACCATCCTCTCTCAGCGACGAATGCAACGATTGTACAAGTAACGACGCTCGTGAAAGGCATTGTTCCGCGAGTGAGCACAGTGAACAACACAGGCCAGACGAAGGTGGCGTTGCCGACGATGTGAACAAGAAGGTGCCATGACGATGTTGGCATTTGAGCCTCTTTCTGAACGGTTGACACTTGAGTCGGCACACTTTAGGTTGCCAAGATGACGAGAGAATATGGAGAACCTATGACAGCGTCAACGAGTTGCGAGACTGACCGATCTCTTGACTCTGTCATTGGCAAAGGAACATGGCATGTGGGCCAAGGGGCGTCATCAGCAGACGCCATCCCTCACAATAGGTACAGCCCCCAACTCGAGCGACTGGACGTAACCTGGTAGTCTGCCACCTCTCATTCGTGAACGCATCCCTGACGCGACTTACGACGATGGCACACGACCCGTGGTTCCACCCTCCTAGTTGTGGTCCACAAGTACATTGAGAGAGAGCTGCCATGAGGGGGATGACCAAATGCATGCCGAGGATACCATGATTAATGGCGCGTGGACTTGCATGTTCATGGCGATGATCATCCACTCCCGGACGTGCCGTGGAGCAAACTACCAAAGCCAAGGAACCGAGAACGCCTCCATGTGGGTGTGCTTTCAATGCTTTCTGTGCACATCAAGCTCGAATCCTTCGTCCATTTCACATGGCCTCACCAATCCTCAACGGCATCCGACCATCAACCTATGTTGTCACGTGCCGAGTTGAGCCACGATGTCGCGACTTATAATGTCGTTTGTTCGGACTCGCCTCCCACTTTGCCGATCAAGGTGGACACTTCAACCGCATCGACCAAGGCTCATTTCTGCTTGTAGTTGATTCCTACACATGGAGTAACAGCTTGGCCAGAGATGCTGACCAGCCAGAGTTCCCAGCCAGTACATCAGTCCAATCAACCTCTGCAGAGCATGCCCCACTTCCTATCGCCCGTGGTGGGATGATCTCCTCTGGTCTGCACGAGCACTCGCATGCAGTAATGTCCCGCTCCACGGCTGCTCTGGTCTGACCCAATGCAGGAGGAACAGTTCTGGACGCGATGCAACTCCGACTGGTGTCCATGTACCAATCCTTCTTTGTCGCCTTGTCAGCCTTCCAGACCTGCCGCCAACACTTGCCCCGACGGCTTCCCACATCCACAAATTCTCGCAAAACCGCGCGAGCTGCGCGTGCAACGTTCCGTGTTTTGATTGGCCATTCAGAAATTCAGTGGCCAGTGATTGGACAATTCATCTGCCGAGCGGCTTCAACACAGCAACGTCTCATCAGACGGTGATTTGATTCCACCCAAACGACCGTTGCTGAGTTTTGATTCAGCAACACAATTCATCACCGATCTTCATGAGAGAGAGCGACCACCTCCATGTGTCCACAATAATGTGCATCATGCGCACGCCCAGGGCCATTCGCCTGCACGATCTATGGTCGTGCCAAAGCATCGGCACCGCCGCACGAGCTCCACCACGGTGTGTCCGCGGTGCAAAAAAAGAGCCGGCGACAGCGTGTTTTTATTTTCTCTTGGTTTGACTATGGAGATTCGACACCAGCCGGTACTCACGCTCCAACTTCGATCTCCACTTCGATTGAGGGACCCCCCGACCTCGACCACACGACCTTTGAGCAACGAGCGTCCGAACCGACGACGGTAGTCCAGACAACCGACTCTGCATCGCTGCTCTGCATCGCGCCGTCGCTCGCACTTGCAACGTGCATACGACATTGAACTGGGGAGCACCCGCAGCGTCGTGTCACGGCCAAGTGGTGCATTTCTCACCAGCTTGTGTCTTGGCATCTGCAGGTTCCAACAGCTTGACGATCACGTGATGCCAGCGATTGAGATTCCCAAGCCTGGAATCGCCATACATTTCCCTTATCTTTCGACACGCCACCAGGCCACACGGCAGCATTCTCGTTGCTCGCCCCAGGACATTCAGCCGGTCGGCAATGTCCATGTCAATGGAGTCCCAGTCGAATCTCCCAAGCAAGTAGCATCGAGTTCTATCCTTGGGACGCATCAGAATCGAACCAACTGGATGGTAAAGGGCATCGTCAGCCAAAGTAGGGGGGCCCATGGTAATGCCCACATGGAAGGAGGATCGACACGGAGTCGAAGTTGATCGAAGTTTAAGGTGGCGTCAGCGGCGCAGGACGACGACCAAAATGTACTCATGCATGATGTCCTACATTGAACAATATGGTCGTCGGGCACAATTAATTCGTACTCAATACAAATAGCCGTTTTAAAGTAAAAATTATATTTTTAATGACGACGATGGGATCAGAGAAATGGTCGTCGTGAACCCCATTACACATACTGGACGCAGAAAACCCGACGGCTTTTATATTGTATAAAGTATAGTATCTATCTCGCCTGCGATACCATCACCGAGACACCAAACAGAGATCCACCGAGGTAGAGGCAGTGAGAGTTTGGCTAGGTGAAGCGCAGGAGGTCTCTCGACGACCGCATTGATGACTTCGTCTCTCTCCAAATCGACGATGAAGGAATACTTTATCCAGAAACTCTTCGGCACGGGCGCCGCGTCTGCTCCCGCCACCGCCGTGCCGCCCTTGAGCATCTTTGCGCGCAACCCCGCCGCCAACGATACCGAACCCGACTGGGAGTTCTACCCCGAGTACCAAAACCAAATCCCGCTGCCCGAAGGCATCGTCATGGATTCCCCCGTCCACAACGCGCCCTGCTTCCATTCCCCGACGCCGGCGTCCCCCGTCCATCGCCTCCAGCGGTCCACATCCCTCGAAACCGAAAAAAACAACAGCACACTTGCCACGCTCCAAAAGAGTTTGAAGCGCCGCTTGAGCTGGATCCGCTCGACCGTGACCAAACTCGACATGCCGTCCTCATCCACAAGCAAAGAACACGTGATCGAACGTGCCTCGATCGAATCCCTCAACACACCCACGGCCAGCCTTCTTGATAATGCCTCGTTCCTCGAATCAATCAACGAAGACGTAGAAGAATACACGGACGACGACATGAGCAACGACGAGGACGATGGCGATGACGTGCGCGTAACCTTTTGTGACAACCCCGCGTGCTTTGAATTCGAGACCGTCGAAACCCTCGACGAGTTGGTGGTTCGAATTTCCGAAGGATTTCCCGCCACCGACACCCGACCCGCGCATGCCAAGTTGCTTGCGTTCTGCACCAAGAGCTTGTCGTACCTCAAGTACCGCGACAGTCCGTGCGCCGAAGTGTTTGCGCTCAACTCGACTGACATCTCCATGTGGCGCCGTCTCGGCCATTACGACTGGGCGTGTGAGAAGCAAGAAGACGAGATTGAATTCCTCGTCTGCAAGGCGGGCGAACGCGTCTCGAACGAATCCACGACATCGGAAGAAAGCGATCTTTGCGACGACGACGATGTGGAGGAGATGCCCATCGTGCGCCGTATCTCATCCGTCGAGAAGGACGTGTGTCCCTTGGTTGATGTCATGAACAGCGTGCTCACCAAGGGCGACGAGTGCTTCTCGGTCGCCGACATTGAACACCTCTGCAAAGAAGCGGTCTATCCCCCGACGGAAGATGACGAGGCATGTTAGAATATCACTTAGGAACCCTAATTTATAACGAGAGATGATGCAACAATCGATTTCTGGACTCCATGAACGGCGGCATCGTTGGATGCACAGCGCCGGGTGCAGCGCGGTCGGGACTGTGCGTCCAGTGCATGCTGCGCTGCTTCTCCGGCGGCGAGGGCAGTAATGCATTCTTCTGATTGGATAAAATATTTCTTATTTTGCGAATGGCATGTAAAGATATGATTTTGATCACCATTCATTGGCTATAACAGTTTTGTTTATTAACCCATGTGGCGATTGAATATGTTGGATCAAATGAAACACGTTGTCCCGTTTCTTCGGGTTCCATAAAGGTGAAAATTTCGCTGTTGGGATCACCGACGCCAAAGTGGTGACCTGCCTTCCGTAAAAACGTGTGTTTCGTATCTCGGCACATGATTGGTTATAATTGAATTTGCCTACGGTTTGATTGGCTATGCCTATCTCGTCGTCCTCATTTATTGGCTGACTTTGAGTATCTGTGCCCGATCAATGAAGTTTGATGCGGCCGCCCACTTGGCAGCCCCCTCCTATTTGACAACGCTATGGATGTTCAAGGATCGCGGGCGATGGAGGGAGTCACCGCGGCGACACCGACCCCGTGCAAGGTGGACCTCATGTATCTTCCTTCTATCCCCACGGAACGCCGATGGAGCAGTCCCGCACACGACAACAAGTGCCTGGACTCGTTCCTCGAACAACTGAGTCCACGAAGCCGCCGGCGCCGCCGGTCCGTCGCTTTCTGCGACAAACCCCGCTACATCGACTCCCCATGCATCGAGACGCTCGATGAACTCGTCGTCCGCGTCTCCCGCGGCTTTCCCCGTCACGACATGCGGCCCGCTCACACGAAATTGCACGGCTTCTGCCACAAGAGCTTCATGTACCTCAAGTACCGCCACACCTCATGCGCGTCCGTGTTTTCGCTGACCGCGACGGACATTGCCATGTGGCGGCGGCTCGGACACTACGACTGGGATGCAGCTGACATGGCGGTCGACAAGATCGCGTGGCGGCAAGCGAACGAGTCAACCACGTCAAATGAGAGCGACGGCGACGAAGATAACGACCTCGTTCCATCCTCTTCGAGCGACGAGGGAGGCGAGACGACGATGGTCGCGGCCGTCGATCGAGATGACGTCGACGCACTCGTTGCCGTGATGAACAGCGTGCTGAGCAAAGGCGACGCCTCGTTCTCGGTCATCGACATTGTGCATTTGTGCCGCGATGCCACGGCACCGCCGCCAAGCGAGTCCAACGACGACGAAGAAGAGGACGGGTGGTGTTAACGATACTGCGACGAGCAACGTCAGTGATATTTGGTGAGCTGCCCGATGCATGCCATTCGCGAGGACCATTGTGCCATGTATCATTTATCGACAAGATTGATGATTGAGCTGTGAAAGGACGAATATGGAGAATCGACAGGACAACAGGATCCCAATGCATTGGATGCATTCCAAAAAACACATCAAAACTATCCGGATACGAAATGTAAGGGGCACATTATTAACCACCCCATTCTCGGAGAAATAAGAATATAGAGGTTTTGTGTAACAAATTTGCATGCACTAGTATTTCAAAATACTTTCTACATATGTCAACACAAATGCCAGAATTTGCCATCGATATTTTCGACTCAGCAAACACAAATTTATGCAGGCCATGACCAATCAGATGATTTCTTCGCATTTGAGAGATGCATCCTAATTTTTGATTGGACAGTGAACAGCCAATCAGAGACTCCTCATCAAGTGGGAAACTGCCAACACCCCGTGGATTTCTTGCTCACCACCCCTATTTGCTTCTTGCGCGGTGCTGACGCTCTTGTTGCACGTACGACTGGTCTTGACAGTCGCAAACCATTCTTGTTTGGAATGATCGATTGCCAGAAGACAGTGGATATACGACAAAGCAACACGTTGGCCATCTGCTTTTGCATTTCGACCTATCTCTCATGTTGAAGCATGACGCCAAGGCTTCTGATTGGCTGTCCCGCCAATGCCAGTCACAGAAACTCCAGCGGCTTCCCCCATGCCATCGACAACGCCGACGCATCCATGCTGCCAATTTAACTTTTGCACCAACCCAGCCATCGATGCCTCGTTGACCAAATGCGACGTCCATCGCCACCGTGCGCTGTGCGCCGCGCCCGATTGTTCCAACCAGGTTTATGCCCGCGGCTACTGCGCACGCCATGGTCGTTGCACCAAGTGCAACGTCGCAAGTGCCCAAGCCAATGGTCTCTGCGTGACCCACGGTGGCCTACCGCCTCCCAAGCGCTACTGCGTCGTCAACGGGTGCGTAAAACAAGCCCAGGCGCGCCAACGGTGCATCCAACACGGCGGCGGCCGGCGATGCACCGTCCCCGGATGCGTGCAACACGTGCGAGCGTCGGGGCGGTGCGTCCGCCACCACAAGGCGACTGCGGCCACGTCGACCCAGTGCCAATACGCGTACAAAGTGTGCCTGAACGAACGCGCAATCAAGGTCAACGGGGCGCGCCATTCGCTTTGCCACGACCACCGTGCCAAACTCAACGCCAGTCAAGCGAAATACAATCGCAAGACGCGACGCGCCAAGGTCTCAGCTGGCCCATTCCAAGCACTGATGGCGCTGCCCACCGTCGAATTGACAGAGAGCTACCTCGATGTCTCGTCCAAGACCATGACATTGTTTCAAGTTGATGCCACGCACGTGCTCTAAAGAGGGCGGCTGCTTGCATTAGGACATGGATTCGTAATGACGAATATATGCATGACTTGTTATCGACAATCTCAGTGCTTTGTGCACGTTGACCTTTCCATGGTACTCGATGGCTCAGAGCTAGATGAGAGGAGGCCCACGCGTTGATGTTGCCCCGCAGCTTTGAAACTGAGGGCATATGGATATGATATGGACAGTTTCAATTGTGATGTTGTTCTGGACCTCTCGAATACGGTCGAAATATTCACTTGATGAAACTATTTCTTTTTCGTACAGAAGTGTATTTTAATACAGATTCGATACAATATCAAAGAAGTAGCCATCAAATCTAATAAAAGAGTTTGAAAAAATGGACACATTATGATCAATTAATTATATATTCTTTTATGAACCATTTGCTCCTTTCTTTCATCGATCTCGTCTCGATCCCTGCAATGCTCGGCGCATTGTCGAGGAAAATACCAACCTGTGCTGCAGGGATTGTATCTCCTGTCTCCACTTCATTTACAAGGTAATATTACGCAGTACTACGTAGTATAGCACTTTGTTGCCGTGGTGGGCCTCAAACCCTGCAACATTGGTTCATTGCAAGGACAAATCGACATTATCGCATTGGATCGTGTGTATTTTGCACCATGTTTTGCTTTGTCCTGTACGCACCATTTCAGTGCACGACAGAACAGTGTGTGGTCTTCGTCCCTGGTGACTTTTACGCCTTATCGGAATGCCGGCAAACGAAACGGATCGAGAAAAGTCCCAGAGCCAAACGCTTTTTCAATTCTCGTAGCTCAACTTGATTTCATTAGATATTCTCAACCTTCACGGACCCTCGTCAAGGAATTGTCCCCCCATTGTTTCGACGAATTATAGTAGTGCTCGCGACTCAAATCAAACATTGAAATATGCGTGGCAAGGTTCAGATTGAAATTTAATATGGGACGAGGACGTAGTAGTAGCTTCGTATTCAAACCCGAGTGTTGTTGAGAGGTATGCGTTTGTGTCAAAAGTACACTCAAAACTGTCGTGAGTGCACGATTTATGCATTGTAGAAACAATCACTCCAATTCCTACTCACACGCCCAAGATCGCACCGAAATGTTGTATCAAGCTCTGTGCCATTACGTAATTCTTCGAAATACTTCCAAGAATTGTTGTCCCCCAGTCTACACGTTGCTCCATCCATATAACCTTGTTGTGAAGGATACCTTCACGTGAGGTACTTTGAAGTACCTCATGCCATACTTCAGAAATTATGGCTTCATGACGACCAGCTCGAGGTGACATGCGAGTAATTCCTCCAAAGGAAGCTTTGCCCAAGATAAGGATATTCATTGACTGAACAATTTGGAGGCAATACAGAAGGGCGCGGATATTCCACTTCCAAATTTTTGAAAACCTACAGTATAAGTACAGGAAACGGCTCTGGATGTATTTGTTCGCGTTGATCTCCGTGAGCTTTCCATCTTTTGCGAGGAGTCCTCAATAGGTCCTCGGCTGCACATACAACGACTTCAGGCATGAAAAAACATGCTTCGTAACACTTTCAAACTTCTGGACTACTACGTAGTACTATCCTGCAATAGTCGATGAAGCATGACGCTTTACCTGGTCACATGCCTTATGTTCACGATATTCAAGCTCAAGTGGCTCAACTTCAACGTCCAATCAAAGATCGGGCTCATCCTCAAGTACACACCGATTGGCCAATGTTTGCCATCCATCGACACAGTCTGTCGGGCGAATGCCACGCAACAAACCGACATCGATCCATGCAGTGTTTCGGCACAATCCTCTGCAGCAGTTCCCACTTGTTCGAACCTCGTGATGATTTCATGTTGCCGCCGCCCCATTCTCCATCTTTGACGGTCGTGGTTGTATCATGTCTGCTTTGTTGATCTGCGAATTCAACACGTGTGCCAACGTGGCAGTACTTGGGTCGACGAAATGTTTGTTTCACAAACATCGGCTGCAATGTGCCGTGCCTGCGTGCCGCAACCAAGTGTACGCGCGCCACTTGTGCGCGCGCCACGGTGGCAAACGACCGTGTGCTGTGGATAATTGTGGCCAAACTGCCCAAGTGAATGGTCATTGCTTGGCCCATGGAGGCGCCACCGGCAAGAAACAATGCGTCGAGGCGGGGTGCTTGAAGCAAGCGCAGGCACACCAGCGGTGCTTGAAACACGGTGGCGGGCGACGGTGCACCGTCCCGGGCTGTGTCCAGCACGTGCGGTCGCAAGGCCTATGTCGCAGCCACCTGCGCAACGAACAAACTACTGTCCATGTCGATTTGGAACAGCTCGATCCAACCGCGGGGCTGTGCAAATACGCGTACAAACCGTGTACGAACGAGCGCGCGCTCAAGCGAGACGGGTCGCTGCACACGCTGTGCGACTACCACCGCAAGAAAACCAACCACGTGCAAAAGACGTACAATGCCAAGAAGCGAGACGAGTCGGCCAAAGTGCTCTCGATCGACCCGATTCCATTTTTTTCGAAAGGGGGCCCATGGGTGTCCCTGGACAACGGCGACATGCTGGATTTCCTGGATCTGACTGGATTGGTCTTGGGGGACGCCACGGTTGAGGTGGCCAATTTACAAGTCTGATGCGATGGCAGCGAAGCCGTCACAAATGTGCCAACGAGACGATATTGGACGATTGAAGTCCAATGCCCCGAGTCGTCGTCGAAACAACTCGAGTCGTAGCTTGTCAAACTAGGCCGGTTGTATGCATAACTTCATTTGTGTGTTTTGTAAAATGTTCATTTTGTTGGCTCTTGGTTGTAAACAGTGGGGGGGGCAAGCAATAATATGTGAGAGGAGTACTCAGAATTGCACGCGAATATTGCCACATCACCCGAATCAATTTGACAGGTGGAGGTAATCACCGACACGATGACTACCAATGACTGCAGGGTTGTCCACTGAGCTTTGATGCAATGCTACTGACACTGATGTGATTGCCTCTGTTCTTCGCAGTCAAATATTGTGTGCCCTCGATTGTCGTGATAATTCAAATCTGAGTCAACAGACGATATACACATGGATTTTTCGGAATGAAGGTCCCGATTGAAGATCATTTGTTGGTACGTTCGATAAATTGAGCCAATGAAATCGTGGCGGGGCGAATCCGCGGATGCAACAAACCCATAGAGGTTGCAGGGATCGTGTGTGTCCCGATCTTAATTCCCGCGCGGTGGTGATTTCATCCTGCCGGCGCATCGCCTCTGTTTATTTCATGTTGCCAGCATTGGCCCTGCACGTCCGCCGAAAATGGGACCACTTGCCATCTGCGCCTCCATCATAGTTGACCAAAATTATGGCGGCGTCTGCTGCCAATGCCCAGACAACTCTACGCAGCGCTCCAAAATACTCGAAACCACAATGCTCGATCCCCCATTGCCCCAATCTCGTTTACGCCCGCAAGGTCTGCGCTCGGCACGGCGGCAAGCGAAAATGCGCGGCGCCCAGCTGCGACCACAACGCCACGACCAACGCCTACTGCATCGCCCACGGAGGCGTGCTCACGAAAAAGTTTTGCATCGAAGACGGCTGTTCCAAGCAAGTCCAGACCAATCGGCGGTGCCTCAAACACGGCGGCGGCCGGCGGTGCAAAGTGCCTGGCTGCTTTCAGCACGTGCGAAGTGCTGGGTTGTGTCATGGCCACCATACGAAAGTCCTTTTGGCCGATACAATCGTGAATGACGATGACGACGAGGACTCGCTTTGTACGTACGTGTACAAACGGTGCACTAACGAACGCGCGCTCAAGAAGGACGGGTCGCTGCACACGCTCTGTGACTTTCACCGGAATCGAACCAACCTCGTGCAAAAGCAGTACAACACCAAGAAACGCAAGGCCAAAGAACGATCGCCGACACAAGTCTTGTCGATCGGAGAGGGTATCGAACCGACGACCACGACACAAACGAACGAGCCAAAAATCCTCTCGATGGACTCATCGTCCATTTCGTTTGTCGATGCAATGACATCGACACCAAGCGTGGACGAGCTGATGGATTTGAATATTTTAATGTTTCAGGATTTCGTTGACTGGGACTCGCTCGAACAAGAGGTGGCGGCGCGAGTGCCTTGAATACTGGTATTAGTTGGTAAAGCTATTAATGTGTGAGTATCGTGTGCTCTCTGCATCAGATTGGATGCATTTGATGTACAATTCAACCCATCGACATGGTAGTGGTCACGAGAGTGATATCAACTTTCTGCAAACGATGCAACAGAGCAACCAAGATGACTTATGCATTACGTTCTGGGCAACGTCTTTTTTGGGCTGGCCTGTCATGCTCCGTGTCGTTTGGCGAGCGCCGTTTCCGGCGCACTTGGGCATGGATTTGGCACTTGGTTTTCCCCGCAGTCCGTGCGACTTGGTCCATGGCTACTTGGACGACCACCGTGAGCACGAGACCGCCCAAGCTTGTGTGGGCGTCGATAACTTGGTCGGGTTGGATCACTTCATCGTCCAAGACAATGACAGACCAGACGCGCTTCATGGCATACGCATGACCAGTGTACTGGGTTGGAAATTGATACCGACAGGTTGGGCATGTGCTCCGTCGGGCAAACCACGCGTCGAGGCAGGGCTGGTGAAAGGTGTGGCCGCACGGGGTGACCACAAACAGAGACTGTGTCTTGTCAGTGTCGTCCACGTCGTCGTCGTCAGCATCGTTCAAACAAATGGCACAGGCATGCCCTGTGGACTTTGTTGGTGTGGAGAGACAAGAGGAAATCACGACCGCGGACGCGGCGGGTGACGACGTTTGGAGGTACGGGAGCGTGTACTGGGCTATGAAATCGCACCAATCCGGATGCTGCATGTGCTTGAGGACGTCCGACATGGTGTGGGCTTGTGGCACCGGGTAGTTGACTTTGAGGCTGAGGGAAATGCCGGTCGTTGATGGCGCAGTGGTGGCCATGTTGGGATTTTAAATGTGACGTGAAAATGACCTTTGGATTGCAAATCGAATTTGCAACCGTGGCATTCAAAGCTGGGAAACAACGAGCTGTGAGGATGTTTGAGTACATTACAACGCAGTATATACCTCGGTGCTTGATACAACCAAAAGAGCAACTCTGACTCAGTGAACTGAGAAAATTATATCATGTGATAATTTCAAAAATCACATGATACAATTTTGAACTGAAGACGTCATGGAGTGCAAACGCGAAGGTGACACTGCGTGCAGGGACTCAACGACACCACATTAAATTGATGTTGCGGCGAATGACATTCACAAATATGCACGTAAAGAAAAAGTAACACAAGCGCCTTGCGTTGGTATTTCGGGACGATATTCTATTGGTCGGCTACACACTGAGCAACGCTGCTTGAATATCGTTACACGAATATATTTCAAAAGAAACGACTCTCTATCATGCAGGTTTAGGCATTCACGACGTGGTTTGTCGTGGCCTTAAAACTCTTGCACGAAGACACGATTCAAAGCCTGCGCACTTGACACAACCTTGCAACGCTATCAAGAATATATAACCTTTCGGCGGTCACATGATATTCCAATACGTGCTGGTGATTGAACCGAAACCTGCATCATATATACCTGGATGATGGGAATATCAAGTCGCCGACATGGCAATACATACCACTCTGCATGCATCCTCATGGTACAACTGTACCATGGTTGCGTGATTTAGGATCCGAGCTTGACTCGCGTCCCCCGTGGTGGCATCCCTTGTGCATTCAACTGCCACCAGAATCTCAACTGGTGCCGCAGGAAGTTCACCCCGTGCCAAAGTCGCATCGCTTTAATAGCCTCGCTGTTGTACGTGACAGTGGGACATTGGACGCGGTACCGAGTCAGAAGTACTCTTTGCGCAGGGATCGTGCCACCAGTAGAGGTACCTAATCCCACTCTTGACATGGTGATTTCACGCCGCCAGCATGGATCGAACGACGCCGTTTCACCACGATCACTTTTTCATTGTCACGCCCAACCATGTGCCACCCAGTCATTGCCAACAACAGCCCAACTCGAAAATGCAAACCCCAATGCTCGACGACAGACTGCACCAATCTAGTCTACGCCCGCGGGCACTGCGCCCGCCACGGCGGCAAGCGCCCTTGTGCCATGCCCGATTGCGGCCAAAACGCGACCAGCGGGCAGTCTTTTTGCCTGACCCATGGGGGCCACCAAGCCAAGAAAAAATTCTGCATCGAAGTTGGCTGCACCAAGCAAGTCCAAGCCAATCAGCGCTGTCTCAAACACGGCGGTGGCCGCCGGTGCAAAGAACCAGGCTGCTTTCAGCACGTTCGAACGGCGGGACTCTGTCGCGGCCACCTCACCAAATCGCTGTCGACAATGCTGGACGACGGCGATGGGACGCTCTGCTCGTACGCGTACAAGCCCTGTACGAACGAACGCGCGCTCAAGAAGGACGGATCCCTCCACACGCTCTGTGACTTTCACCGCAGGCGAACGAATTTGGTGCAAAAACAATACAACACGAAAATGCGCGCCAAACTCAGAGACATGCCTTGTGTGTCGTCGCCCAAGGTGCTCTCGATCGACCCGATCCCGTATCTTGCCGTCGAGGGCACCGCCCAAGTCAGCGCGCCGATGGACGACGATGTGGATTTGATGGATTTGAGCACGATTGTGTTTGGGGACCCCCACGACCTGAGTGCCCACTGCCATGATTTGACACCCCTGCTTCTCCATTGAGTGGCCATCGAAGGTGTAGGCGACAGCGGAATTGCCTGCATCGACACCTATATGTTTTAGAGCAGTGTAGTAGAAGTAGAAGTAGCGTGACAGTATTGAACGATCGAAGTTGAATACAAATATATATATATGACATCATATGAATTGATTTCAAGCATTTGATGCATGTCAATCAACGTGGGCTGATTGAGGCACGATTTTTAGCACCTTGCTGCCGTCGTAGCACTTGAAGCTGTCCATTTTTGTGGATGGCTTTAATGTGTGTTGGAGGAACAATGAGCAGGCTTTTATTTCGTCGCTTTCAAGTGACCCAATAACTTACAACTCCACGGTAACCTTCGGGGTATAGGACCTTGTATGGAAAAGGCTACCAAGTGCCAAGGAGAATCTGGTATTTTCCTACATGTCTGGAGAAATTCAACGGAATATTTCGTGGTCGTGTTTTCAACACTCTAATAGTGTATGCTACGTACAATCTCAGACAATCCTTGGGCCACGTGCAATAAATTGTATCAGGATTTGTTGGGGTGGCGACTGCATCAGGCTTTGGTCAATTAAGTAATGGGTGGACGTTTTCCAAATGTCGAAAAAAGAATCGCGTTGTTCAGAACGGTGTGGCTTCAGGTACACCGACAGTAGTACATGTCGCGATCCCTGCGGTGGCACGAAAAAATGTACTTGAATATGTATATAGAATCTCAGTGGCCAACAAGAACTAGCGCCAAAGTTACGAAACCTGACACAACCTGTGAACGTGGCGTCGAATAGTACTGTAGTAGCCAAAGCCACAAAACCTGACACAACATGTGGCGTCCAAACAGTACTGTAGTACTTGAAAGTATAGATTCGTCCTTTGAAAGCCACACGCTGTTGCTGCTAGTTCTCTCACCATGCCGAAATTGACGCCAAGATATGCATCCTGCGTTGAGTATTTCTTTGTCTGTTCGAAACCACCCGGCCATCGATGGCGTTCCGTTCCTCATTTTAGCTCGGCGAGGTTGTACAGTATCCGTAGCGTTGGGTGCTCGTTGCACTGTCGACATCTTCCATGAACCACCACGACGGCACAATTGAATTTCGTGTCGACCGCAGAATCGTGCATTGGCCACCACCACCACCATGACACTCTGTGATGTTGAATCCCATTTGCCCCACGCCAAGGTCTCCAGCCATCGCTTGCCATGCGCCCACTCGACCTGTCCAAACCAAGCGTATGCACGGGGCCTTTGTGCCTTGCACGGTGGAAAACGCAAGTGCCTCTTGGCCCACTGCGACTTGAATGCTGTGGGGAACGACTACTGCGTCGCCCATGGTGGGATCCTGACAAAGAAACGCTGTATTGAAGATGGATGCACCAAGTTGGCCCAGTCAAACCAGCGCTGTCTCAAACATGGGGGTGGACGGCGCTGCAAAATCGATGGCTGTGTGCGCTTTGTTCGCGCCAAAGGAGTCTGTCGTGGCCATATGCCTGAGGCATTGTCGCCTCTTTGCCAATACGCGTACAAAGTCTGCACAAACGAGCGCGCGCTGCAACGAGATACGCGCAAGATGCACTCGCTGTGCGAATACCATCGCAACAAAACCCTTGTGGCCAAGCAGGCATTCCGTGCCAAGGCCCAGCAACATAAGATCGACCAATCGAGCCAAGGCTATGTGGCATCACACCCAAAGGTCCTCTCTGTCGACCCGATTCCGTTTTGTCACACCTTGTATGACGCGCTGGCGTCAATCGAGCCCAGCGACCTTGAATTGAACGTGTTGGCCTTTGACTAAGCACGACTGCCGCCCCACGGAAGCGGTTGGAACCACCCAATTGGATTTACCCTGGCCGTCCGTTTGAAATCGGAACGGGGTCGATGGCAGGTCGATCCACCATGTAGAATTTTGTAGATACTCGTTGGACGATAGAAGTTCAGCGGCCGCATGGCGTCAAGATAGACGTCCACAGCGCGATTAATTGTAAAAATGGTATTTATGGTCGCACGTGGATTCCTTGAAAGTGACAGGATTGCCGTGAGGGTCCAAAGACCTTGCTGGAGGTTTCGTACCATTGATGACCAACTCGACCAATCAACCACGAATTGATGATATTGACACAAACAAGAGGTGCTGTCATCCGTCGGGGTCATCGGTAGAATTAGCAACACCCGTGTCGTTCAACTTTGCAATTATGATTGGTGTATTTTAAGTGAAAAGATTTTAAGAGCTTGTCAGAATCCGAGACTAGGTCCAAGGAATTGGCAAGCTTGACCAAAATAAACGAATTAATTGCCACCCACATGATCCAAAAAGACAAGCTTGAACCCACTCACAGCCGACCGACGAATGAGAAACCAAAAGTTCTTTTACGCGCCACCAACCACAAGCCTTCCATTGCCTTGTGCTTGACCAATCCTCTTCGTATCACTTTGCGTCATCCAATACAAGGAATAACGACTTTGACCTTCAATTTGATCGTTTGCACGACCTTTTCTTGGCTGCATGCGATACCGACAAAAATCGTCCCAGTGCGTCGACGCCGAGTGCTACAACCAAAGTGGGATTTGAATTCACCAGCACAATTCAGCGGTAGAGTGCTGGAGTGCCCAGTCCCCTTCGTGTGGCCCTTGATGGCATGCGACCCAGCGGCTCTGCAAGATCAAAGGGTTGCAAACCAATCTCGAATGGATCTAATTTGCCGAAGAAATGGCGGCTGCGGCGCTGCCAAGAACCTTTGCCAAGCGGGGATTCAAGCGCTTGTGCGAACCGCAACTCGCGATGTTGGCGCGGCGCTTAAATAACAATTTGTGCTCCAATATATGCGCAAGAATAAAAATGGTTTGGATGGTTGGGGGCGCAACGGGCGACCTTGACTACACATTAATTTGGCGCCAAATGTTTCAAGAAGCAAAGTCTATGGAAGTTCGCACATTTGTCGATATTATCAGCTCACAATGGCGCCCATTTCATCGAACGACGACGAGAAGCAACTCCAAGTTCTGGCAATCAGAGAGCAGATTTGAACGTACGAGTCACAAACACCATCAAGTTTGCCATCCAGGGAATTGTTTTTCGATGGACTT